>JAGDYQ010000027.1:8075224-8140381 GCA_021962125.1 Bulinus truncatus | reverse complement strand
TGCAACTTAAATAGTTATTGAAACAAACGACAGCATAGTTTTCCTTCATGAAAGTTATAATATTATTTTAAATATTAGTTCTTTGCCTTTTAGTTGCCTTTAGTAGGGGGCGGAGTGCAACAGGTTCGCCTAGGGCGGCAAATACTCTGGCGCCGGCCCTGAATAAATGTACAATTAAGGTTTTTTTCCTTGTGGATGACTATAAATATAGGCAAATGACGGCGTGAGTTACTAAAAATAGTAACAGACATGACATTGTTTGACTAAAATTAGTAACAGAAACAGAGTGTTTCCGGTGCTGGGTGTCAAATGGGACGCTACTCCGCAATTTTTGTTCAATAGCCCACTTTAAAAATGCTCAAGAAAACTTTCGTTTAAGAAAATAAAACAAACATTAAGCTCCCTCAGAAGATTATGAAGATAGATATAATAGAATAAAAAGAACCGTTTTGTCACTTTTTCCACTAGTACAAAACTTATACTTAATATATAAGTATTGCGGTATGTATTGTTTCCTTAACTAGCCTGTTTTACCTCTATTCGCTAAATTCACGTTATCTATGACGACACGCAAAAAGTCGTCTGTAAAGCTTGCACTGGACTATGAAACACTGATGCTGTATGAACTTACACTGGGCTGTAAACACTGATGCTGTTAAAACTTGCACTGGACTATGAAACACTGATGCTGTATGAACTTACACTGGGCTGTAAAACACTGATGCTGTTAAAACTTGCACTGGACTATGAAACACTGATGCTGTATGAACTTGCACTGGCCTGTAAAACACTGATGCTGTTAAAACTTGCACTGGCCTATGAAACACCGATGCTGTAAGTCTCGTCTTGATGTAAAGAGAAAATTGTTTGTTTTTCTTCCTTCTCGGAGACAGACAAAAATAAACAAACGATTATATCACTTACGTCTTAAGATAATGTTTGGACATACACTACAGTGGAAGCCAAACTTATATATCAGATCCACATTTGCTCACTTTCTTTCTGTCAATACAGCTGTACTTGGCTGTGAGAGCTGTCAATACAGCTGTACCCACCTGTAAGAACTGTCAATACAGCTGTACTCAGATGTGAGAGCTCTTAATACAGCTGTTCTTGCCTGTGAGAGCTGTCAATACAGCTGTACTCGGTTATGAGAACTGTCAATACAGCTGCAATCAGCTGTGAGAGCTGTTAATACAGCTGTACTTGGCTGTGAGAGCTGTCAATACAGCTGTACTCGGCTATGAGAGCTGTCAATACAGCTTGCACTCAGCTGTGAGAGTTGTCAATACAGCTGTACTCACTTGTGAGAGCTGTCAATACAGCTGTGCTGACTTGTGAGAGCTTCAGTACAGCTGTACACACCTGTGAGAGCTGTCAATACAGCTCCCCTCAGCTGTGAGAGTTGTCAATACAGCTCCACTCAGCTGTGAGAGTTGTCAATACAGCTGTACTCACTTGTGAGAGCTGTCAATACAGCTGTACTTGGCTGTGAGAGCTGTCAATACAGCTGTACTCGGCTATGAGAGCTGTCAATACAGCTGCACTCAGCTGTGAGAGTTGTCAATACAGCTGTACTCACTTGTGAGAGCTGTCAATACAGCTGTACTCACTTGTGAGAGCTGTCAACACAGCTGTACTCACTTGTGAGAGCTGTCAATACAGTTGTTCTCAGTTGTGAGAGCTGTCAATACAGCTGTACTTAGTTGTGAGAGCCATTTTGTGCTTCAACTGTGTATCTATAGCTGTAACTAGCTCCAGGAGCCATATTCGTAAACTGTGTATCTATAGCTAACCTAGCTCCGAGGGCTATTACCCTTCACCCTGAATCTATATTTGTAACTAGCTATAAGAGCAATATCTGCCAACTGTGTAACTATAGCTGTAACTAGCTCCGAGGACAGTATTTGTTCACTGTGTATCTAAAGCTGTATTTATCTCTGAAAGGTAAATTTACCTAAACTACGGGGTCGCCTTGAACTCAGTAACTTAAATCCAATCCTGACATGTCCACCTAGTCCTAAAATTCTACACACATTTCCTGTAAGCCCTCTTAGCTGTGTAGGTCAATGAACCAGCCACTATGCTACAAACGTGGTACATTAGGTTCGCTGTAAATTGTATTAAACACATTATCTAAAGAGTACAGACCACTTTCTTGGTTACGTCACTTCCTATGTTTCCTTTCGTTGTAGAACCAAAACATAGTTGTTTTAGCTTTTGGTTTTCCCCAGAAGTAAGCTTAATCACCATACAATTAGTTTGTTAGAATTGTCACGTGTATTTTGTTCATATGTTTGTTTGTATATTGGGTACTGCGAGCTAATTAACATAGTGAAACTTACGACTATAATTATGCCATAATTATAGTAACAATGATTTGTAGATATTAATGCTGAATAAAAAGTTTAAAAATGCACTTTAGTTTCATTAAAGACGAATTAATTAACAAAAATAGTTAACTTTCTCAGTCTTTAAGTGTAAAATATTGTTTTTTTTTTTATATTCAACAATGACTTTGTTGGTTAGTTTGTTGGTTTAGTTGTTGCTGTCTTTTGATGTTTTTTCACTCATCCAGAGAATAGTATATAAGGAAGGATATCACTAAATTACTATTCTAAAGAAGGAAAAACAAAATTATACATAGATGTTTTCTTTACATTTTTATTTTTTTTATATGTCTTAATTAATCAATTGAATGTGTCCATAGTTCTTTAGATAATATATATAAAAGCGATTTGGGCTCTGGTTTAAATCGAAAGTAAAGAATTAATACAACAGTATTTGTTACGGGCTCTTTTGTAGATAATCAATAACCACACAGTGAAACACACAGATAAGTCAACACTTATTGATTGGAAATATAAAATAGTACACTTTATTAACAACTACTCGTGACTGCACGACTATCTCATACAAGCTCTATTCCAACACTGAATCTATAAAACTACATCTCTGTCTAAACTCCAATCTAACACTGATACAACACACTGACTTAAAAACTAACTTACAACTTCTGGTCCCCGATCTGGTGGGTGGGGATAGGGGGGAGGGGTGTTTCGGAGAGTAGGGCTTTGATCACTGGAGGAGATCGGGGCGATGCGTTACGCACATCAAAGCCTGACTCGGAGGTTTGACCAGAGTCCAGTGGTGCTTTGATTTCGGGAGAAGAATAGGGGGCGGGGCGTTACGGACATAAAAGCCTGACAATAGGACTTTGATTTCGGTCACTTTAACTGTGCTACGCTGACCACAGGTGCGGCGATGAGGGGAACATAATATGGGGGGAGGGGGCTGTGATGAGAGGGGGTGCGATCGTAACAGTAAGGAAACCAAAAATGTTATACCGTAAGTAAACAAAAAATGTTGTACCTTAAGGAAACCAAATGTGTTTTATCTTAAAGAATATTCCTGTGAATATCTATGTGTTTTACTTTTGAGAATATAAAATTTGTCCACTATACCAGCTGTCTATATCAAACAATACAAGATATACAAAGTTCTTGTTATAACCTTCAGTATTTCTGTATAACAAAGTTCTTAAAGTTCTTGATATTCTTATCGTTACACTGAATCTGGGTTTGAAAACGTGTTACGTATTTAATATACTTTGTTGTTGTTGTTTTTACATTTTACTAGTAAAGTAAACATAAGGAAATGGAAGATTCGTTATGTTATGAATAGATGTTTTATTGTTTCAACATTGATTTCTAGCCGAATGTGTATTACGTCTGACAATAAACAATTGAAATAGACTTACAATCAGACATACATGTATACACATTTCAGTAACATTTCAAATGAGACTAAACCTTTGGTTGACAACTACACCACGTATTATGGTGATGTGTATTAAATACTCTCTAGCACACTTTTAAACCCACTATTGTTATCATGAGTAGGCCATTGCTAGATCTTTATCAGTTGTCGGGGAAGGGTTCGAACTCTCGCTCCTTGCATTTTGTAATCTGATATAAATCCAATTAGTCTTAGACCATGTATGGTTATAATATATCTAGAGTTATTATCCCCACCCCCTCCAATCCCGTTGACCTTGATATCACGCAATGTCTCATCACCTGAGGTGATTTGTGTAATCTCACCTGACTTAATAAGTCATGACTGATGGAAGTTGAGGCTGAAATTATTGTATGGTACATGATTAATGCCACAGGTATAACAGAATATATATATATATATAAGCGACTTGGGCGCTGCGTTAAATCGAAAGTAAAGAATTAATACAACAGTACTCCAGTTTAAAATACAATCATGAAAAAAAAAAATCGGATCTGCCCGAAATCAAAAAATAACCTAGCCTACCGATCAAGCCTAAGGGGATATAACTCTATGCAAATGTTTTGCAGGGTACAGCTAGTAATGTATAACACGTACAAGAGGATATGTATGCATTTCTTAAATCTATAAAAAGTATCGTATTACTATCAAGGTAATACTGAAACAACCAAATTATTAGTTTACAGATAACACTCTGGTAATGTTATATGGTCATCGTTACCTTGTATTCCATTTGTCTCTGTCCTTTTTAATTAAATTTAAAACAAAGTAGCACTATCTTCGATAAAGACTTTCTAAGCATGTAGAAGATGTTTTATTTATAAAAAAAGATTTGAAGAAAATAGATTTAATTACATGTCAGACAAACTTTTCCTGAAGATTTCCATTAAATAATTTACTTCACTTAAAACAACATTTATCTGTTACAGAATTTTCTCCGTTTTGCAATTTTCGTTTAATTTAACATTGTAATATATATATATATATATATATATATATATATATATATATATATATATATATATATATATATATATATATATATATATTATTACTTTCTAAACCTAAACATTTGAAAATTAACTGATTGATCCTGCTCAGACGGTAATTCACGTCTTCTAGATACAATGAGAGAGAAAATAAGATCAATGTTTGTCCCGCCATGAACAATAATTGTTAGAATTTGACAAACTCGTCTGGATAAATCAACCAACCGTATCTGTGTGACACACAGTCGAAGAGATGAGATTATATTGACAGCTGTTATATTGACAGCTGTTATATTGACAGCTGTCGACTAGACTGGCCTGTCTGTCACAATGAATGTCACTCTGAAATTAAATTAGGACTTAATGGCGTCAGATACAGCTGGCTTTTATTTTATTTGCGAGTAAAATACAATAAGTGGGACGGATGGCCGAGTGGTGCAGATACTCGACTGCCGACCTGAGAGTCCTGGGTTCGATCCTCGTTGAGAACCATGGGAATTTTCCAGGTGAAAGTTGTTTCAAAGTCGTCCCACAAGTCCATCCAGCTTTAAATGGGTACTGACTTTAGTTGGGGAAGTAAAGGCGGCTGGGCGTTGTGCTAACCACACAATCTCTTTATATGCCGAGGTTATAGAAACAGATGAATTCTACACTTCATCTGCCCCGATGGCTCGTTTGGGCTAAGAGACTAAAAACTAAAAAATACAATAACCCACGGGCCAATTGTTTGAGACATTTACCCACGGGCCCAGTCTTTAGGACAATTACACATGGCATGCTGTCTACATTATTATACGTTAAACACATGGCATGCTGTCTACATTATTATACGCTAACCACATGGCATGCTGTCTACATTATTATACGCTAACCACATGGCATGCTGTCTACATTATTATACGCTAACCACATGGCATGCTGTCTACATTATTATACGCTAACCACATGGCATGCTGTCTACATTATTATACGCTAACCACATGGCATGCTGTCTACATTATTATACGCTAACCACATGGCATGCTGTCTACATTATTATACGCTAACCACATGGCATGCTGCCTACATTATTATACGCTAACCACATGGCATGCTGTCTACATTATTATACGCTAACCACATGGCATGCTGTCTACATTATTATACGCTAACCACATGGCATGCTGTCTACATTATTATACGCTAACCACATGGCATGCTGTCTACATCATTATACGCTAACCACATGGCATGCTGTCTACATTATAATACGTTAGCCTCATGGCATGCTATCTACAATCTACATCATTAGGAGGTTTGCTTTTATTGAGTATTGGTCATATCTGCTGATGGGTTTTTTCTGGGTTTTTCTTTTTTTCAATCACTGACACTTAAAAAAAAACGTGTCTAAAAATGGACGTACATCAAGATGATGATGCCAATATATTGTTCATTTAATTATGAACCCAGAGTTCTACACACATTAGTGATACATTTATTTACAGTTTTATTGTATGTTTCAGTTGGTAGACTTCATTTATATGCGTATCACGTGACAGAATCAATGCAGGTCAGCCTGCCTAAAGTGACAACAATGACTGATTTTTCACTTTGTAACACAAAAGATTTATGGTCATTAATCAGCAGTAGCTAGTTAGCAAATGACTTCACTTGCCCATCGAGACTACGTAAGCCAGGAAAATGAAACAGGGAAAACAAAATATGCAACAAGTGCTGAAAACTTGGCGAATCCGTAATCTGTTCATAGCACGACAAAGGATTTAAAAATCAACAAAAATATATTATTGTATACATCTATTTACATAAAACTCCTACTCCACTTCCTGAGTGTCTGGAGAATGTCGGATGGATGTGCACACAACATGTCGGGTGTATGTGCACACAACAAGTCGGGTGTATGTGCACAAAACATGTCGGGTGTATGTGCACACAACAAGTCGGATGTATGTGCACACAACAAGTCGGGTGTATGTGCACACAACATGTCGGATGGATATGCACAAAACACGTTGGATGGATATGCACAAAACATGTCGGATGGATATGCACAAAACACGTTGGATGGATATGCACAAAACATTTTGGGTGGATGTGCACTCAACATGTCGGGTGGATGTGCACAAAACATGTCGGATGGATGCGCACACAACATGTCGGATGGATGTGCACAAAACATGTCGGGTGGATGTGCACAAAACATGTCGGGTGGATGTGCACAAAACATGTCGGATGGATGTGCACACAACATGTCGGATGGATGTGCACACAACATGTCGTGTGTATGTGCACACAACATGTCGGGTGGATGAGCACAAAACATGTCGGATGGATGTGCACAAAACATGTCGGGTGGATGTGCACAAAACATGTATAGGTCATGATGACAAAGTAAGAAATCATTGCCCGTGTGTAAAACAAAAATTGTATTTTCCCATAGTGTGTATTTTACTTTTACTCTCAAGAGTTTAAAAAAACAAACGCCCTAGCTAATGCTAAATAGGTAAAACGAAACAAAAAATACAATAATGTCAGGCTAAAATACCCGAACATGCGAATTTAAATATTTTAATTCATTGAGATTCTATGGTCAGTTTATGAACACAAACATCCAGACCTTTCTAACATACTCTAATTTATATGAATATCACAATGCAATTTTATCTTCCGTCGTCTTTTATCTACTAACAGATATCACAACAGAAACACTGATAACGAAATTGACACAAATCCTTTGAAGAAACTCAATAGCTCTTTTATTTAGTACAAACACACTATTAGTTAAGAAATCCTGAACCCCAATTACTACTGACCGCGTCTACTTCTAATGACTAAACTCAAACACGACCTCACCGTACAAAGGTCATCGTACAACTAACTGTCTTTCATTGCCCAGTTACCCACACACACACTGACCCACAGAGAATACAATACAGTCTCCAGTTACACACTCATGCTCTCCCCTGCCCATACATACCATACCGTTATTCACCCCACAGCGCACAGTCACTCTGTGACAGAAAACCTGTTTAAAATAATTTCAATACATTAATATATTGATTCACTTGACTTTACAAGTATAACATTCTATATCATGAGTTTAGGTTATACAACACTAGAATTAATTTTACTTTAATTTATAACATATGATGATTCTAATACTGTAATACAAACATTTACATAATATAAAATTCATCCGCCCAACTTTTTTCGTTTTTATAAAAATCAGAAGCTCTTATAAAGTCTATTAGTATTACCATGTTACCAATTTATTTCAGAAATTATTTTCTGCTTTTTAGTAGCAAGAAAAACGTTGTTTTTTATAAAATATTTTTTTATAATGTAATTTTTATTTTCTAAAAGTTTATTACTTTTGGTTTTAAACAAAACTGAAAAAAAAACTTACACTCATTGATCTCATATTTACATTCATTGATCTCATATTTACATTCATTGATCTCATATTTACACTCATTGATCTCATATTTACACTCATTGATCTCATATTTACATTCAATGATCTCATTTTTACATTCATTGATCTCATTTTTACATTTATTGATCTCATTTTTACATTCATTGATCTCATATTTACATTCATTGATCTCATATTTACACTCATTGATCTCATATTTACACTCATTGATCTCATATTTACATTCATTGATCTCATATTTACATTCATTGATCTCATTTTTACATTCATTGATCTCATATTTACACTCATTGATCTCATATTTACATTCATTGATCTCATATTTACATTCATTGATCTCAATTTTACATTAATTGATTTCAAATTTACATTCATTGATCTCATATTTACCACGCGATTGAATTTTGCTAAAAATGTCGATTGAAACACTAAAATAGTTACAAATACAGTTGTATAAGTATTTCCACGTGAAATTATGAAAACATGTAGAAAAATTGGACTAAACAAGCAACACTGCTACACATAAGCTAATTTTACACACAAAATAAAAAATGTTGTCTACAGCATGTAAAATCGCTTCATTATATTCTTGAATACTTTCAATCATGACTTTAGTCTGATGCAACAGACTTTTCGTCTACCTTTACCATGACCTTTACTATTACAGCAAAGTTATTGTCATGCGCAAAAAAATAAATCAATTGAATTGGCTCTATTTTCTTCACGCGCAAAAAAGAAAGATTCATTTCTATTGGCTTTTATTTTACGGCGCTTGGATAAGATCATATTTGCCATCTCTGATATAAAAGCCAGTTTGAAACATTTTGAAACCTACTTACTTTTTATAGAATGGATCTTTAATGGTCTGAAGGTCACAAAGTTTCAGTATTTGAGATTCACCCTTAGAAAAGCTTTTTTTTTTTCTTTACTTCTTGTCCTATTTCGAAACTTCCCTAAGTCAAATAATTTTGTTAGGGCGCCACATTAGTTTTCCCCATTGTCAGTGTCAATGAAGTTATTACCGCCCTGATGGTCTGTCCCCCGATACTCTAAATTTGACTGAAAGAAACTATCAACAGTGAAATGATTGTGGAATTGCGAAACAAGCAATTGGTGTGAAATACAACATCGTCATTAATGCGGAATCTGTTTTTAAAAACAAAGGTCTTGAATACTGCAGAAAATGACCATATAAAGTAACCAGAAGAACTTTAAAAGTAACTAATTCACCGCGAAACTGAACAAAATAATCAGACAAAATCACAAAATAATCAGACAAAATCACAAAATAATCAGACAAAATCACAAAATAATCAGACAAAATCACAAAATAATCAGACAAAATCACAAAATAATCAGACAAACTAAAAAAAATGACCATTCAAAAAAAGTTTTTTACAGAGTTAAAATAAAACTTACATCAATCGCTTTGAAAAAAATCACCATACACATTAATATAAATGATAATACAAAGTAACAAAAGTAACACAGCCCCTACAAAGTAAGCAAACTACTATACAGAATAAAATAAATTACAGTAAAAGACAGCCTTACAATAAAAGTGGTCATTCAAAATAAAAATAAAAATGAACAGATAAAGTAACAAAATGACCGGACAAAAAATTACTTTATTACTATACAGAGTAATAAATTATAGCGAAATTAACTAGTGACCATACAAAGTAACAAAATAATCAAAGTAAAAAAATGACCACACTAAGTAAGAAAATGACGGCAAAAAGTAAGAAAATGACCGCACAAAGTAAGAAAATGACGGCAAAAAGTAAGAAAATGACCGCACAAAGTAAGAAAATGAACCGCACAAATTAAGAAAATGAACCGCACAAAGTAAGAAAATGACCGCACAAATTAAGAAAATGAACCACACAAAGTAAGAAAATGACCGCACAAAGTACGAAAATCACCGCACAAAGTAAGAAAATCACCGCACAAAGTAAGAAAATGACCGCACAAAGTAAGAAAATGAACCGCACAAATTAAGAAAATGAACCGCACAAATTAAGAAAATCACCGCACAAAGTAAGATAATGACCGCACAAAGTACGAAAATCACCGCACAAAGTAAGAAAATCACCGCACAAAGTAAGAAAATGAACCGCACGAGCCGCACAAATTAAGAAAATGAACCGCACAAGCCGCAACGAGTAAGACAATGACCGCACAAAGTAAGACAATGACCGCACAAAGTAAGACAATGACCGCACAAAGTAAGAAAATGACCGCACAAAGTACGAAAATCACCGCACAAAGTAAGAAAATGAACCGCACGAGCCGCACAAATTAAGAAAATGAACCGCACGAGCCGCACAAAGTAAGACACTGACCGCACAAAGTAAGACAATGACCGCACAAAGTAAGAAAATCACCGCACAAAGTAAGAAAATGAACCGCACAAATTAAGAAAATGAACCACACAAAGTAAGACAATGACCGCACAAAGTAAGAAAATGACCGCACAAAGTACGAAAATGACCGCACAAAGTACGAAAATCACCGCACAAAGTAAGAAAATGAACCGCACGAGCCGCACAAATTAAGAAAATGAACCGCACGAGCCGCACAAAGTAAGACAATGACCGCACAAAGTGAGAAAATGACCGCACAAAGTAAGAAAATGACCGCACAAAGTAAGAAAAGACCGCACAAAGTAAGAAAATGAATCGCACATAGACGATGATAATCTAAAACAAACATTGGTAGCTAATTATTTTATTCTTCCAAAACCTGTTTTGAAAATTGCCCACTAGATCGATAGGTGTGGCCAGCCCCTCACTAGTCTTTCACTAATTTGTTTACTAACTACATTAGGTAAACAACATCAAAAATAACATCCGGGCCGCAGCTAGTCATCTGGTTGTCCCTTGACTATGGGAGGGGGCGGCTGTGACCCTGATACCACCCAGTGGTGACTTGAAAAACTGAGAAAATTTCGAATGAATGAATAAGCTGGTAATATGTCGACTTAATAAAGAATAAATGTCAAATTGCTCAACGGAGAAATAACTTGATAAAAGACGAAATGTCCAATTGGTCAACTGAGAAATAACTTGATAAAAGACGAAATGTCAAATTGCTCAACAGAGAAATAACTTGATAAAAGACGAAATGTCAAATTGGTCAACTGAGAAATAACTTGATAAAAGACGAAATGTCAAATTGCTCAACGGAGAAATAACTTGATAAAAGACGAAATGTCAAATTGCTCAATGGAGAAATAACTTGATAAAAGACGAAATGTCAAATTGCTCAACGGAGAAATAACTTGATAAAAGAAAAAAATGTCAAATTGATCAGCGGAGAAATGGCAACTTGATAAAAGAAGAAAATGTCAAATTGATTAACAGAGGAATGTCACCTTGATAAAAGAAGAAAATGTCAAATTGATCTATCGAGAAATGTCAACTTGTTAAAAGAAAAAAATTCCAAATTTATCAACGGAGAAATGTCACCTTGTTAAAAGAAGAAATGTCAAATTGATCAGCGGAGAAATGTCAACTTGATAAAAGATGAAAATGTCTTATTGATCAAGGGAGAAATGTCAACTTGATATAAGAAGAAAATTTCTAAATGTTCAGTGGAAAATGTCAACTTGATAAAAGAAGAAAATGTCAAATTGATTAACGGAGAAATGTCACCTTGATAAAAGACGAAAATGTCAAATTGATTAACGGAGAAATGTCACCTTGATAAAAGAAGAAAATGTCAAATTGATTAACGGAGAAATGTCACCTTGATAAAAGAAGAAAATGTCTAATTGATCAGCGGAGAAAAGTCGTCTTGATAAAAGAAGAAAATTTCAAATTGATTGACGGAGAAATAACGTAATAAAAGACAAAATGTAAAATTAATCAATCGAGAAATGTCAGCTTGATGAAAGTAGAAAATTTCTAATTGATCAGCGGAGAAATGTCAACTTGATAAAAGAAGAAAATGTCAAATTGATCAGCGGAGAAATGTCAACTTGATAAAAGATGAAAATGTCTTATTGATCAAGGAAGGATTGTCAACTTGATAAAAGAAGAAAATTTCTAAATGTTCAGGGGAAAATGTCAACTTGATAAAAGAAGAAAATGTCAAATTGATCAACGGAGAAATGTCACCTTGATAAAAGAAGAAAATGTCAAATTGATCAACGGAGAAAAGTCGTCTTGATAAAAGAAGAAAATTTCAAATTGATTAACGGAGAAATAACGTAATAAAAGACAAAATGTAAAATTGATCAATCGAGAAATGTCAGCTTGATAAAAGTAGAAAATTTCTAATTGATCAGCGGAGAAATGTCAACTTGATAAAAGAAGAAAATGTCAAATTGATCAGCGGAGAAATGTCAACTTGATAAAAGATGAAAATGTCTTATTGATCAAGGGAGTAATGTCAACTTGATAAAAGAAGAAAATGTCAAATTGATTAGCGGAGAAATGTCACCTTGATAAAAGACGAAAATGTCTAATTGATTAACGGAGAAATGTCACCTTGATAAAAGAAGAAAATGTCAAATTGATTAACGGAGAAATGTCACCTTGATAAAAGAAGAAAATGTCAAATTGATCAACGGAGAAATGTCACCTTGATAAAAGAAGAAAATGTCTAATTGATCAGCGGAGAAAAGTCGTCTTGATAAAAGAAGAAAATTTCAAATTGATTAACGGAGAAATAACGTAATAAAAGACAAAATGTAAAATTGATCAATCGAGAAATGTCAACTTGATAAAAGAAGAAAATTTCTAATTGATCAGCGGAGAAATGTCAACTTGATAAAAGATGAAAATGTCAAATTAATCAGCGGAGAAATGTCAACTTGATAA
This sequence comes from Bulinus truncatus, assembly GCA_021962125.1. NCBI lineage: Eukaryota > Metazoa > Mollusca > Gastropoda > Planorbidae > Bulinus > Bulinus truncatus. Next base: position 8,127,335 of record JAGDYQ010000027.1, on the reverse strand, counting down.
AAGATGAAAATGTCTTATTGATCAAGGGAGTAATGTCAACTTGATAAAAGAAGAAAATGTCAAATTGATTAGCGGAGAAATGTCACCTTGATAAAAGACGAAAATGTCCAATTGATTAGCGGAGAAATGTCACCTTGATAAAAGAAGAAAATGTCAAATTGATTAACGGAGAAATGTCACCTTGATAAAAGAAGAAAATGTCAAATTGATCAACGGAGAAATGTCACCTTGATAAAAGAAGAAAATGTCTAATTGATCAGCGAAGAAAAGTCGTCTTGATAAAAGAAGAAAATTTCAAATTGATTAACGGAGAAATAACGTAATAAAAGACAAAATGTAAAATTGATCAATCGAGAAATGTCAGCTTGAAAAAAGTAGAAAATTTCTAATTGATCAGCGGAGAAATGTCAACTTGATAAAAGATGAAAATGTCAAATTAATCAGCGGAGAAATGTCAACTTGATAAAAGATGAAAATGTCTTATTGATCAAGGGATTAATGTCAACTTGATAAAAGAAGAAAATGTCAAATTGATTAGCGGAGAAATGTCACCTTGATAAAAGACGAAAATGTCAAATTGATTAACGGAGAAATGTCACCTTGATAAAAGAAGAAAATGTCAAATTGATTAACGGAGAAATGTCACCTTGATAAAAGAAGAAAATGTCAAATTGATCAACGGAGAAATGTCACCTTGATAAAAGAAGAAAATGTCTAATTGATCAGCGGAGAAAAGTCGTCTTGATAAAAGAAGAAAATTTCAAATTGATTAACGGAGAAATAACGTAATAAAAGACAAAATGTAAAATTGATCAATCGAGAAATGTCAGCTTGATAAAAGTAGAAAATTTCTAATTGATCAGCGGAGAAATGTCAACTTGATAAAACATGAAAATGTCAAATTAATCAGCGGAGAAATGTCAACTTGATAAAAGATGAAAATGTCTTATTGATCAAGGGAGTAATGTCAACTTGATAAAAGAAGAAAATGTCAAATTGATTAGCGGAGAAATGTCACCTTGATTAAAGACGAAAATGTCAAATTGATTAACGGAAAAATGTCACCTTGATAAAAGAAGAAAATGTCAAATTGATTAACGGAGAAATGTCACCTTGATAAAAGAAGAAAATGTCAAATTGATGAACGGAGAAATGTCACCTTGATAAAAGAAGAAAATGTCTTATTGATCAAGGAAGAAATGTCAACTTTATAAAAGAAGAAAATTTCTAAATGTTCAGTGGAAAATGTCAACTTGATAAAAGAAGAAAATGTCAAATTGATTAGCGGAGAAATGTCACCTTGATAAAAGACGAAAATGTCAAATTGATTAACGGAGAAATGTCACCTTGATAAAAGAAGAAAATGTCAAATTGATTAACGGAGAAATGTCACCTTGATAAAAGAAGAAAATGTCAAATTGATCAACGGAGAAATGTCACCTTGATAAAAGAAGAAAATGTCAAATTGATTAACGGAGAAATGTCACCTTGATAAAAGAAGAAAATGTCAAATTCATCAACGGAGAAATGTCACCTTGATAAAAGAAGAAAATGTCTAATTGATCAGCGGAGAAAAGTCGTCTTGATAAAAGAAGAAAATTTCAAATTGATTAACGAAGAAATAACGTAATAAAAGACAAAATGTAAAATTGATCAATCGAGAAATGTCAACTTGATAAAAGAAGAAAATTTCTAATTGATCAGCGGAGAAATGTCAACTTGATAAAAGATGAAAATGTCAAATTAATCAGCGGAGAAATGTCAACTTGATAAAAGATGAAAATGTCTTATTGATCAAGGGAGTAATGTCAACTTGATAAAAGAAGAAAATGTCAAATTGATTAACGGAGAAATGTCACCTTGATAAAAGACGAAAATGTCAAATTGATTAACGGAGAAATGTCACCTTGATAAAAGAAGAAAATGTCAAATTGATCAACGGAGAAATGTCACCTTGATAAAAGAAGAAAATGTCTAATTGATCAGCGGAGAAAAGTCGTCTTGATAAAAGAAGAAAATTTCAAATTGATTAACGGAGAAATAACGTAATAAAAGACAAAATGTAAAATTGATCAATTGAGAAATGTCAGCTTGATAAAAGTTGAAAATTTCTAATTGATCAGCGGAGAAATTTCAACTTGATAAAAGATGAAAATGTCAAATTAATCAGCGGAGAAATGTCAACTTGATAAAAGATGAAAATGTCTTATTGATCAAGGGAGTAATGTCAACTTGATAAAAGAAGAAAATGTCAAATTGATTAGCGGAGAAATGTCACCTTGATAAAAGACGAAAATGTCAAATTGATTAACGGAGAAATGTCACCTTGATAAAAGAAGAAAATGTCAAATTGATTAACGGAGAAATGCCACCTTGATAAAAGAAGAAAATGTCAAATTGATGAACGGAGAAATGTCACCTTGATAAAAGAAGAAAATGTCTTATTGATCAAGGAAGAAATGTCAACTTTATAAAAGAAGAAAATTTCTAAATGTTCAGTGGAAAATGTCAACTTGATAAAAGAAGAAAATGTCAAATTGATTAGCGGAGAAATGTCACCTTGATAAAAGACGAAAATGTCAAATTGATTAACGGAGAAATGTCACCTTGATAAAAGAAGAAAATGTCAAATTGATTAATTGAGAAATGTCACCTTGATAAAAGAAGAAAATGTCAAATTGATCAACGGAGAAATGTCACCTTGATAAAAGAAGAAAATGTCTAATTGATCAGCGGAGAAAAGTCGTCTTGATAAAAGAAGAAAATTTCAAATTGATTAACGGAGAAATAACGTAATAAAAGACAAAATGTAAAATTGATCAATTGAGAAATGTCAGCTTGATAAAAGTAGAAAATTTCTAATTGATCAGCGGAGAAATGTCAACTTGATAAAAGATGAAAATGTCTTATTGATCAAGGGAGTAATGTCAACTTGATAAAAGAAGAAAATGTCAAATTGATTAGCGGAGAAATGTCACCTTGATAAAAGACGAAAATGTCAAATTGATTAACGGAGAAATGTCACCTTGATAAAAGAAGAAAATTTCAAATTGATTAACGGAGAAATAACGTAATAAAAGACAAAATGTAAAATTGATCAATCGAGAAATGTCAGCTTGATAAAAGTAGAAAATTTCTAATTGATCAGCGGAGAAATGTCAACTTGATAAAAGAAGAAAATGTCAAATTGATCAGCGGAGAAATGTCAACTTGATAAAAGATGAAAATGTCTTATTGATCAAGGGAGTAATGTCACCTTGATAAAAGAAGGAAATGTCAAATTGATTAACGGAGAAATGTCACCTTGATAAAAGAAGAAAATGTCAAATTGATTAACGGAGAAATGCCACCTTGATAAAAGAAGAAAATGTCAAATTGATGAACGGAGAAATGTCACCTTGATAAAAGAAGAAAATGTCTTATTGATCAAGGAAGAAATGTCAACTTTATAAAAGAAGAAAATTTCTAAATGTTCAGTGGAAAATGTCAACTTGATAAAAGAAGAAAATGTCAAATTGATTAGCGGAGAAATGTCACCTTGATAAAAGACGAAAATGTCAAATTGATTAACGGAGAAATGTCACCTTGATAAAAGAAGAAAATGTCAAATTGATTAATTGAGAAATGTCACCTTGATAAAAGAAGAAAATGTCAAATTGATCAACGGAGAAATGTCACCTTGATAAAAGAAGAAAATGTCTAATTGATCAGCGGAGAAAAGTCGTCTTGATAAAAGAAGAAAATTTCAAATTGATTAACGGAGAAATAACGTAATAAAAGACAAAATGTAAAATTGATCAATTGAGAAATGTCAGCTTGATAAAAGTAGAAAATTTCTAATTGATCAGCGGAGAAATGTCAACTTGATAAAAGATGAAAATGTCTTATTGATCAAGGGAGTAATGTCAACTTGATAAAAGAAGAAAATGTCAAATTGATTAGCGGAGAAATGTCACCTTGATAAAAGACGAAAATGTCAAATTGATTAACGGAGAAATGTCACCTTGATAAAAGAAGAAAATTTCAAATTGATTAACGGAGAAATAACGTAATAAAAGACAAAATGTAAAATTGATCAATCGAGAAATGTCAGCTTGATAAAAGTAGAAAATTTCTAATTGATCAGCGGAGAAATGTCAACTTGATAAAAGAAGAAAATGTCAAATTGATCAGCGGAGAAATGTCAACTTGATAAAAGATGAAAATGTCTTATTGATCAAGGGAGTAATGTCACCTTGATAAAAGAAGGAAATGTCAAATTGATTAACGGAGAAATGTCACCTTGATAAAAGACAAAATGTAAAATTGATCAATCGAGAAATGTCAGCTTGATAAAAGTAGAAAATTTCTAATTGATCAGCGGAGAAATGTCAACTTGATAAAAGATGAAAATGTCTTATTGATCAAGGGAGTAATGTCAACTTGATAAAAGAAGAAAATGTCAAATTGATTAGCGGAGAAATGTCACCTTGATAAAAGACGAAAATGTCAAATTGATTAACGGAGAAATGTCACCTTGATAAAAGAAGAAAATTTCAAATTGATTAACGGAGAAATAACGTAATAAAAGACAAAATGTAAAATTGATCAATCGAGAAATGTCAGCTTGATAAAAGTAGAAAATTTCTAATTGATCAGCGGAGAAATGTCAACTTGATAAAAGAAGAAAATGTCAAATTGATCAGCGGAGAAATGTCAACTTGATAAAAGATGAAAATGTCTTATTGATCAAGGGAGTAATGTCACCTTGATAAAAGAAGGAAATGTCAAATTGATGAACGGAGAAATGTCACCTTGATTAAAGACAAAATGAAAAATTGATCAATCGAGAAATGTCAGCTTGATAAAAGTTGAAAATTTCTAATTGATCAGCGGAGAAATGTCAACTTGATAAAAGAAGAAAATGTCTTATTGATCAAGGGAGTAATGTCAACTTGATAAAAGAAGAAAATGTCAAATTGATTAGCGGAGAAATGTCACCTTGATAAAAGACGAAAATGTCAAATTGATTAACGGAGAAATGTCACCTTGATAAAAGAAGAAAATTTCAAATTGATTAACGGAGAAATAACGTAATAAAAGACAAAATGTAAAATTGATCAATCGAGAAAATGTCAGCTTGATAAAAGTAGAAAATTTCTAATTGATCAGCGGAGAAATGTCAACTTGATAAAAGAAAATGTCAAATTGATCAAAAGGAGAAATGTCAACTTGATAAAAGATGAAAATGTCTTATTGATCAAGGGAGTAATGTCACCTTGATAAAAGAAGGAAATGTCAAATTGATCAGCGGAGAAATGTCAACTTGATAAAAGACGAAATATCAAATTGATCAACAGATAATTGTCAACTTGATAAAAGAAAAAAATGTCAAATTGATCAACTTAGAAATGTCAACTTGATAAAAGAAGAAAATGTCAAATTGATCAACTTAGAAATGTCAACTTGATAAAAGAAGAAAATGTCAAATTGATCAACTGAGCAAGTTTAATTTTAAAAAAAAGTATTATGACAAACTGAACTATGACAGAACGCTGAAAAACCCTAGAAAACAGTTTTACAAAACGTCTTGGCGTCAATGACAAGACCCATAAACATTTCCACTGACTTCCGCTATCTATTTCCTTTATATAGAAAAAGAGAAATGGCATTAAGGGGTGGGTGGGGGGGTTACAACATTTAAGAAACACAAGACAGTCGCTAACAAATGTCCTTCCATTCAATATCACGTACACTGGACAGGGTACAGGAGTAGGGTGGAGGACATAATGAGGTAACACGAGTCTCTTGCAGTGTCTGTATCTAATGGAGAAGACATTTCAACCTAGAATGGTGAGAACATTTATTTCCTATGGGTTTCTATTACAGATTTATCTTGAGAACACTGAACAAATGATACAGTAATTAGTCTCTTATAGTCTCAAAACTATTACTTAAAATAAGTGGTATCGACAGAGTCTTGATGCGAGACCGTCTTGAAGTACCGTGGTGACGAGACAGTCTTGTAGTACAGTGGTGACGGGACAATCTTGTAGTACAGTGGTGACGAGACAGTCTTGAAGTACAGTGTTTGCGAGACAGTCCTGTAGTACAGTAATGAAGAGACAGTCGTGAAGTACAGTGATCACGAGACAGTCGTGAAGTACAGTGATGACGCAATGGGGAGCTAATAAGAAAAGAACTACCTATAGGTGTACACTATGTATTTAATCCATGGACAGCTCAGGGACAGTATTAGTTAATGTATTTATCAAACCATGTGTACACACACATGCTCCGGGCTACTGTACACTTGAGTGACACTTCCTTCTGGCTGACCGACCAGACTGCTGCCGTAAATAGTCCAGCCCACCCACCCCCACCCTATCGATTCCTTTTAATAAACCTTTCCTGCCATACGTCCAGTAGTAATCAGTCGCACTGATTCATTTATAGCTCTGGCATATAATATGTGACTGGACTATATACTACGCGACTGGACTATATACTACGTGACTGGACTATATACTACGTGACTGGACTATAAACTATGTGACTGAACTATATACTACGTGACTAGACTATATACTACGTGACTTAACTATATACTACGTGACTGGACTATAAACTATGTGACTAGACTATATACTACGTGACTGGACTATATACTACGTGACTGGACTATATACTACGTGACTGGACTATAAACTATGTGACTGGACTATATACTACGTGACTGGACTATATACTACGTGACTGGACTATATACTACGGGACTTAACTATATACTACGTGACTAGACTATATACTACGTGACTTGACTGTATACTACGTGACTGGACTATAAACTATGTGACTGGACTATATACTACGTGACTGGACTATAAACTATGTGATTGGACTATATACTACGTGACTGGACTATAAACTATGTGACTGGACTATATACTACGTGACTGGACTATAAACTATGTGACTGGACTATATACTACGTGACTTAACTATATACTACGTGACTAGACTATATACTACGTGACTTAACTATATACTACGTGACTGGACTATATACTACGTGACTGAACTATATATTATGTGACTGGACTATATACTATGACAGAGCTGGAGAGACACGCTGAGAGCCCTAAGTGACTTACGAAGATTTCACTACGACATCTTGATAAATTGACTTTAGTGATGCTCTTTGTAAAGTATATCTTAATACATTAAAAAAATGCGATGCAGCTCCAACCAACCGTACTCTACACCTGTCATGATAATTTCTTTTAAAAACAATTATAAGGAAAGTAAGCGGTGTCTTATTTGTAAAGTTTGACACACGTGGCCATATAAATTTTAGGTCATACATTGTGTGTACCAGGTAACTGTTGGTACTCTATAAGAGCATTTCAAAATGTTTCATTTAACTCTTTGAAGCACAGAAAATTCCTGAAAAAAAAAAGCTCTAGTTGCACAGGAATTTTTATTTTTTCAAATCAATATAAAAACAGGTTCTAGTAATAGTTCTTGACATATAATAACATAATATGGCAAAAAAAAAAGTAAAAAAAAAAAAATAATGTCTTTGTGAACATTTTTAAGGTGGGACATATTTAGTTCCACCATGCAACTACTACATAATCTGTGATAATCTCTGAAACACTTTCTCTTTCTGAGGCAGAGCGGTCCCAAGTTGTTCAAACTTATGATTTATGTGCTGCAGATAGCACAATGTCTTCTACTAATTCTTTCGGGTAGGTGTTTTGAATGGCACCAGTGAAATTTCAGAGAAACCTTGGAATTTGTAGTGCTTACTGGCTCAGAAGGAGCGAAGCATAGGGTGTAGCAATGTGTACAACTGTGTTAGAAATGAAACCCTCAGCACACTGCACTTTAAATATTTTAAAAGTAATTTTGTTAATAGGTTAGTTGGAATTTGTACAGCTTATAAGGGTCTCGTCTGTTTCTCTGAGGTAAGAGATAATTGTCGTTGAGGCTGTGATCAACTGTCATCAGCTTGCTGATAAAACTGTTTTGTAAATAACATAGAGAGATCCAGTAATCCCTATAACTAGGAAGGACATTGATGTATGAAAAATTAATTATCCCAATGAAGGTAGTATTCCATCTGCATAAGTTGGTGTGTGTCTTTTATTCTCCGGTTGCGCATACAGGTTTGTTTGAAAAACAATCAAATTGATGATATCATCAGTTATGAACTGACATTACATGTCATATGGAGTAAAAATATTTATCTGTAAAATGAGCACAGCTGGACCACATTGAGCAGAAAATGTACCTGGCTGATTCAATGAAGCAGTTTTAGACCAGATCCAAAACAATCGACTGTCATCAGCTTGCTGATAAAACTGTTCTGTAAATAATGTAGGGAGCTCGTGTCGTCCCTATAACTACAGCCCCGTAGCCAAGGGGGGCTCTGGGGGGGCGTGCCTCCCCCCCCCCGCTAGGTATGGAGTGCCCCCCCCCCGTTTTAAAAAGAAGAAAAAGCGGATAAAAAAAATAAAAAGTAAAGATGCACCCTTGATGGGTATTGGTGCCCCCCTGCTTACTTTGACCTGGCTACGGGCCTGCATCTATTCCTTCCTATTGGCGTACACAGTTTTTAATAAAACGGACCGTGTTCATTTTTTATTATAGTTTGTAAATTTTTTTAGGAATCTAATTAATTAATTTTAAATGATAAATATGTTGATGGTTCACCGTCTTCCCATGATGCCATTAGCACGTGACTAATTTGATGAGTCTCATCACCTGCCCTTTAATTCAGTATTATTCTACTTATTTTTGGGGCTTAGAAAGACCCTCCAAACAATTTAGGGTTCTCCAGATATCTCTGGAAGTCTCTGCCTGCCCGCCCCCCCCCCCCCCCCCCAAAAAAAAAAAGATATAACAACTGTTTTTCTCGAAATGCACAGATGATTGAATTGGTCGATCACCTAAAATCGATCTGAAGTACATGCGATTTTTATTTATTTATTTTTTAGCCATTTTTAAATATTTTTTATGATTGTTCTAAGACATGATTGAGAGCCACAAACTCCACATAAATCTGCAGGCTGTTAAAGGTCTTGGCATTAGTCATAGCAAAGCATCCAATGACCATTGTCTTCTTAAGATGATTAGTTTTGACCCGCCGTAGGCGAATTCCAATCCATGGGCCGAATCTGGCCCTCAACATGTTTCAATGTGAAATATCTATTTGAATGTGGTCGCGGAATCCGTTTATACGCTCTCACTAGATACATATCTCCCTGATCAACAGATCGATATGAATAGTATTATTGATAAGAAAAAATTCAAACTTAACGGATGAATGTGGAAGCCGAAATTCTCGTAAATAAAATATTGTGTACAAATTTTGTTGTTTCACAAAGTTCGAAGACAATAATCAACAATAGTGATAACAGAGTCTACGCTAGTTGTGGCTCAGTGCGTCTCTTAGAGCCACATGAGGCTTTTTGTTGAAATTTGAGCGGTTTTCAACGAGTTATTTTGTTCACCAACTCTTGATCAATTGACTTTGTAGCGGCTCTTTAAAGTAATTTTCTAACACATAATTGCCCTTCATATGCGTGCGTGTGTCTCCCTCAGGCTAATGGTCCGTACACTAAAATTGTGGTGGTGCCTCCATCAGGCTAATGGTCCGTGCACTAAAAATGTGGTGTACAAGAAAATCTGATATTTAGCTGTTCATATCGTACTGTGTTCATAGCAATAAAAGATAAATGTTTTTTCTATTACCGTATTTCATAAATTTCTTTGTTATTTCTTGTCATATCATGGCAATATAGGCCACGTGTTTTTTTCTATTGCAGATTTCGTGTATTCCTTTGTTATCTTTTCTGTTCGATGTCGTTCAGCCAGCTTCAGCAGGCTTTTCCACTAGTTGTTTTATAAAAACATGTCATGAGATACTCATCGACCCAATGTGCCTCTCTCACCGGTCTTTACAATGGACTTAGTATTCCGTTGATCTTTGAACTTATTTAGCTCATACAAATTTCATGTTTGTACTTTTATTTACAATGGGAATAGTCTACTACTGTATAGTGTCGACTTATAGAAGGGGAGGGGCAGTTGGTCACAGACGGGACATTATGCGATGGACATCTGTTGAGGACCCCGATGAGGGTGCCCTTGGCTTGTTGCTAAGAGTATGAGGGCTGACTTAATGATGACTCGTATTTGTATTTGTGTTTCTACCACACACAGTCTCACCAACAATTAAACGTACAACAAGTGACGATAATCAATCCAACAAGTGCGTACAGCGACACAATATATTTAATTACAGAGACACCAGTGCGTAACAGGGATCTGGTGGTCTTTAAAATCATAAGCAAAGGTAATCCAAAAATGTCAAAGATTAATCCAGTATCAATGATCAGAATTAAAGGGACGTTCTCTTTATAGATCACCCTTCTCTCTCTCTTTCTCTCACTCAGAGACACAACCATCGACTAGCTATCACTCAGTCGAATCACGACCGGTCACCCTGGGACCCCTCGGTCGAATCGCCACTCGCACACCACCCGGCTCACCGGTGGAATGTCCACCAATCTATCTTTCATTCCTCATCTCATTGTTTCCCACGTGACCCCTAGCCAATCAAATATATAATAGCTGTTTCTTTCAAACTTTCAAATTAGGGGGTGGAGCCTAGATGAGGAGGGGGGGGAAGTACGTCATACCGACATAGACAGAAGTAACTGGTCATCGAGCGGGTCTCTGTCCCTTTGAAGACGCCGACCGGAGAATAGTAGTCAGGTGGTCAGGGAGAATTCCCCATGGAATGTAACGTGTTTCTGTTAACTACAGTCCTACTCATCGGCGGAGGTTTCGCTGTCCACCTGGCTGATGACGCAATTACGGGGGTGGGGTAAAAAAAGGTGGGGAACTTGAGAACGGGAACGTATATTATTATACATGGAATAATATACATCTTAACGTTAGTAATACTACTAAGTTAAGGGTTGGAGTAAGGGGATGGTTTCGACAGATTAGTCACAACCCGTGACAACATCTGTAGTTCTAACAAGCACAGCTAACAAATGGATGGTGGGGGGAGTATTAATACTTGACACCGATATAGACAGGTGGACGACAGTCGGTGAACGTCCACAGAGCTAGCCACTGCTAGTATTGGCCTGACATTGAGTGGGCACAATGACGTGGACATTGGATGGTCATAATATTACATTAACATGAGGGGTTTATATCATCATTCTTCATCTTATGAGACGTAAGTTGACATTTAATTATTCTAAAGCTTACAGCTACTTCAGGCTGAAATAAATACACGCGTGACCAACAACTAAATTGAATTAATTTAACCCAATGTCTTTGGAGTAACATGAGAACCGTCAACATATAAGGGGGGGGTGCTAATATAAGACTCCACTTTAAATTGACTCTGTACTTGTGTATCTATTGAAATAGAAATTACTGTGAAATAACTTAGAACATCAAATTTAAAGGTAGAGATAGATGTATTCTCAAAACGATTACAGAATGTAGTTAAACGAATGTGAGGCCGACTGGGGGAACCGGAGGGAGCGAAAGAAAGCATACTGGATTGTCCCCGGTTCAAATCCCCAGCTAGTTGGGGGACGTTGCCCGTGGCTGTTCGATCTTCCTAGGTCCAACTAGCTTATAAACCTGTAATCAGTGCTCGTTTTAAGGAAAAACCACTGCCGGGGATGAACAAAAAATGTGCGCAGAGCCGGGGATATAAATGTCTATGGTTTCAACCCCGGCAGGGATATATTAGCTAAAGCAGAGCCGAGGATGACAGTGTCGGGGATATCCCTGTAATGAGGCTAACGTTCTACTAGTCACACAATCCGATAATGATATTGATATAGGCATGAGTAAATTTTACTTCATCTGGCTCCAATGACTTTTGTTATTGACTCTCTTCAAGTGTTTATCAACGTGGGGACATTAACACTGGGGGGGGGGGGTATTTGATTGTTAAGACGTCAATATGTATAAAATTAAGCATTAAATAGATAATAATAATTAATATTTAATACAATCTTTCAGTCGAAATATTAAGCAAGAGGAACACAAATTTCAAAACTACTTAGGTGTGGCAAGTCACCAGGAAAACTCTTGTCTATACTTCTTACACAGTTGAACACATAACCAGGGCTGTTAATAGTTGTTGTTACGACCTATTCTATCTTACATTTTTGGGGCCCTCATCCAGATCTGAAAAAAAAAATTCGGTGCCCCCACACTGCCCAGTTCGGCGCGTTGTGAGGCTGCACATTTTGTCCTACATTACTACCAATTAGTTAATAAAAGTATAAATGTTGTCATATGTTTCACTATGTCCTTCTCTGTCAGTCAATAGGGATCGTTATTCCCAGTGTATACAGTGACAGTTTATCGCGTGTTAATCTAATGACTGTCAATGTTTGAGGTACAAAGCCGTGTCGATATAAATTATAGGGTCCAGGCCAATTGGTTGACGGTCCCTCTAACTTTTGTATTTTCCTTTTTTTTTTTGTCCATTATTTTTTACCAAGTAATTGGTAAGGAAAACGTACTTTTGGATTCTCCAAAAATAGCCGTTTCGCCCATTAATGGTCGTTAATGACCTTGACCCAGATGCAATGTAAACTAAACAAACAATCATTACCGTTAAAAACAAACATTGTTTTCTGTTTTCTCTGAATTTTTCAGTTGTTTTTTTTTTGTCGTTGCTGTTTTGAAGTGTTTTATTCACAATTCAGCAACTGTCCTCACAGCAGGGTAAAACTTGTCCAATATTTCTGACACCAGCTGATTCTGTTGAATTTAAAACTAAAAATAGCTGATAATCGTTTCTTTATGTTAATCTTTTCTGCACTTCTGGTTACATTTTGTTGATCCTAAATGAATGCTAAATATTTTTTTCCTCATAAAACAAAACTTAATTGACAATTACTTGCTTGTACATTTATTTTAAAAAATGCATATACCTGTTGGTTGACAGATATCAGACATTTTGTCTAGTTGATAACACATTTCTTTCGACATAATTTTTGAAAGAATTTTTATAAAAGGCTAATAAAATTTAATGTAATATTAAAAGTATCTGATCACCACTGAAAGACTGACCGAAACTAAGCAATTAGAAGGTGTACTGTACTGTGCTGGACTGTACTGTGTTGTACTGTACTGTGCTGGACTGTACTGCGTTGTACTGTACTGTGCTGGACTGTACTGTGTCGTACTGTACCGTGCTGGACTGTACTGTGTTGTACTGTACTGTGCTGGACTGTACTGTGACGTACTGTACTGTGCTGGACTGTACTGTGACGTACTGTACTGTGCTGGACTGTACTGTGTTGTATTGTACCGTGCTGGACTCAAGACGTGCGGAGTCCGATTGAAAAAAATTAGTTGACACTTTTGCGTGTTGTGAATAATTGACAAAATAGAAAGTAGATTGCTCTGTGGCAACAGTCACTGACGTTCTAATGGTGGTATGTATATTTGTTCTAATGGTGGTATGTATATTTGATCTAATGGTGGTATGTATATTTGAACTAATGGTGGTATGTATATTTGTTGTAATGGTGGTATTTATATTTGTTGTAATGGTGGTATTTATATTTGATCTAATGGTGGTATGTATATTTGTTGTAATGGTGGTATTTATATTTGATGTAATGGTGGTATGTATATTTGTTCTAATGGTGGTATGTATATTTGTTCTAATGGTGGTATTTATATTTAATCTAATGATGGTATGTATATTTGTTGTAATGGTGGTATTCATATTTGATCTAATGGTGGTATGCATATATGATCTAATAGTGGTATGTATATTTGATCTAATGGTGGTATATATATTTGTTGTAATGGTGGTATTTATATTTGATCTAATGGTGGTATGTATATTTGATCTAATGGTGGTATGTACATTTGATCTAATGATGGTATGTAAATTTGATCTAATGGTGGTATGTATATTTGATCTAATTGTGGTATGTATATTTGTTGTAATGGTGGTATTTATTTTTGATCTAATGGTGGTATGTATATTTGAACTAATTGTGGTATGTATATTTGATCTAATGGTGGTATGTATATTTGATCTAATGATGGTATATTTTCGTTTAAGAGTCTAGCGTTACTGTGTTCTGGGCAATTATGTAAAAGTTTGAACTGAAGTGACCATCTAACTGGGTGTTATTTGGTTTGAACCAGATGAAAATAGCTTTTGTAAACCACTAATGAAAACACGAAGTTTGAAATGAAACATTGGCCAGTGATAATGTCTCGACCTTAAAGACTTCGCAATTTACACTGAACAGGCATGCACAAACACTTGGTTAAATCATACTTATTAAATGATACGTGAACAAAATGTTTTAAGTGGTGCCATGAGTTAAATAAACGGTATCAAAATGAGAACTATACCCCATCAGTAGACCAGGATCACTAGAAATGAGAACTATACCCCATCAGTAGACCAGGATCACTAGAAATGAGAACTATACCCCATCAGTAGACCAGGATCACTAGAAATGAGAACTATACCCCATCAGTAGACCAGGATCACTAGAAATGAGAACTATACCCCATCAGTAGACCAGGATCACTAGAAATGAGTACTATTCCCCATCAGTAGACCAGGATCACTAGAAATGATAACTATACCCCATCAGTAGACCAGGATCACTAGAAATGAGAATTATACCCCATCAGTAGACCAGGATCACTAGAAATGATAACTATACCCCATCAGTAGACCAGGATCACTAGAAATGAGAACTATACCCCATCAGTAGACTAGGATCACTAGAAATGAGAACTATACCCCATCAGTAGACCAGGATCACTAGAAATGAGAACTATACCCCATCAGTAGACTAGGATCACTAGAAATGAGAACTATACCCCATCAGTAGACGAGGATCACTAGAAATGAGAACTATACCCCATCAACAGACGAGGATCAGTAGAAATGAGAACTATACCCCATCAGTAGACCAGGATCACTAGAAATGAGAACTATACCCCATCAGTAGACCAGGATCACTAGAAATGAGAACTATACCCCATCAGTAGACCAGGATCACTAGAAATGAGAACTATACCCCATCAGTAGACCAGGATCACTAGAAATGATAACTATACCCCATCAGTAGACCAGGATCACTAGAAATGAGAACTATACCCCATCAGTAGACTAGGATCACTAGAAATGAGAACTATACCCCATCAGTAGACCAGGATCACTAGAAATGAGAACTATACCCCATCAACAGACGAGGATCAGTAGAAATGAGAACTATACCCCATCAGTAGACCAGGATCACTAGAAATGAGAACTATACCCCATCAGTAGACCAGGATCACTAGAAATGAGAACTATACCCCATCAGTAGACCAGGATCACTAGAAATGAGAACTATACCCCATCAGTAGACCAGGATCACTAGAAATGTG
This sequence comes from Bulinus truncatus, assembly GCA_021962125.1. Classification (NCBI taxonomy): domain Eukaryota; kingdom Metazoa; phylum Mollusca; class Gastropoda; family Planorbidae; genus Bulinus; species Bulinus truncatus. The sequence goes on along the minus strand of JAGDYQ010000027.1, from coordinate 8,111,891 downwards.
AACTATACCCCATCAATAGACGAGGATCACTAGATAAGATTGTTATACCCCATCAGTAGACCAGGATCACTAGAAATGTTCATGAATGAACAACTTTTGGACACTGCCTGGGAATGTCTATTGGATTAGGCCGTAAAACATAATGATTTTATTACTGGTACATTTGTTTACCATTGGCACAAAACAATACGACTGAATCTGTAATCATTTTACAAGTGAATCATTGTCTTGGACAATTGACCCGATTGTTTAATATCATAAAACTAAAATATTACGAAATTCAGGGGTTAATGAAAACAAGCAACTAAGCCTGTTTGATTCTGGACACAGGACGTGTTAGCGCATTTTCGTGTTATGTATCAGTACGTTTGTTAACTTTCAGTAAATATTTGTAAATTTTGGAAATGTTTATAAATTCAATTGTGTAATGCATATATATTTTAAAAAAAATATTATAAAGACGTTTCTTTATATTTGAAAAAAAATTATTTTCTCTTAAATCTAACTACAAGTGGTTTGTGGTTACTGAAATAGGAGTCATAATTGAAAACATTCGAAATTGTAGTCATTTAATCGTCCGAAAACTCGTCAATTGTTGCATAGCTCTGATACTTTCAATTAAACTCAGAACACAAGCTTACTATTTCATTTGATGAGTTTCTTAATACATTTTGGTGAAACTACGTGCTGCAGTATTTCGCACCAAATGAATGGGTTATTGAACGTACAAGGTGTAGAATGGGGCCATATATATAATATATAAGCCCCTTAGGAGCCATGAAGCCCGGCCCTCAGAGGTTCTATCGCAAAATGAACTTTTGATGTACACTTGGCAGGCCAAGACCTACAAAATGATACATACATCATGGGTCTAGGACCTATGGTTGCTGAGATATAGGGCGCTACTTTGTTAATATAGCTTATATAGTAAAAAACGGTACTTTATAAGCCCCCTTTTACGGCCCTCAGAGGTCAGATCGCGAAATGGACTTTTGCTGCACACATGGCAGGCCAAGACCTACAAAATGATATATACATCATGGGTCTAGGTCTTATGGTTGTTGAGATCTATGGTGATGACAGACAGACAGACAGACAGACAGACAAAACGGGGACAATAGAGCATTTTTTTTCGAAAATGCTCTAAAAAAAAGATTTTTTATCAACTTTAAAAATGTGTTACTTAAAAACGAAAAATAGTTTATAAGTTTGGGATTCAGAATTTAGACTGGCTCTATCGAAGAAAAGACCCAAAATGCATTGACTATGCTCAATAAAACTTCAAAGTAATTTTAGAAATAATGTTCATACGGATGTTTTAATCGACCTACCTTCATTTTTTTTTCTTCAAGTGTTCCGCCGAATATCTGTAACAGTTGAAGTGTGCCGCGAGTTGTAAAGATAGCACACCACTTGCCTAGAGTAATAATATATCTATCTATTTATTGACTCCGTACTTTGTGGCTTTACTTTGTGTGATTAGATTGCAGTGAAAATAAAAGTGACCAACAGGGAATGCAAGTTTTAGTTTTACTACCAAGTCACCAATGAGCTTTAGTTATTCGAGTAGTCAATACATTGATTTAAGTTTAACGTTTGAAACATTATATACTTCAGGATTTTATTTTAGCCTGTGGGATGGAGAATGCAATCTATGATTTTAACTCTACTAATAATAATTGTGTCAAAAGTTTTGTTTCGACTCAGTATTAGAACTATACGATTAAGTGTAATTTAACAGATCAATCTGTTTTATGGAAGTGTTTGTGTTTTTCCCTGTGTCGTCAGTGTAAACAACAATATGGGCAGGTTAGACTATTCTTCTGTTTTTTGTTCTTAAGTTAATGAATTAATTACAGGTTCCAATGATGGTAGGACATTTCGACTCCAAACTATTTAACCCAATTATTTCTACCACTGAGTATTAATATAGTTATAAATCACTGTATTTATTTATTTTACTATTGAATTAATTACGTTTAAAGCATAATATTTAATTTAAGATGTGATAAATACATATGTCATTTGAGAATACTGAATGGTACTTATTTAGTTCAACGAGGCCATTTCTAGTGATATGGCAAGGAATGCTTCTTTATAGACAGTAATAACGTTTGACTTTTAAATTCTCTATAGACCATCAGGTGCAGATGAAGCAGAGTTCGTCTGTTCCTCTGTGATGTCCTTGTAAATAAGATATATATTAGATCCTACATACCACTAATGGGGCTGTATTTCCTTCATTCCCACCGAAGCCGATAGTTCAATGAACTTAGAGACACCAAAGGAGATATAACGAGGACTATCAAAATGACCTGAAACATCCGTTGGTTCTCACCGGAGATCGAACCAGACACCAGGTAGACAGTCAAGTGCTTTACCACACGACCAAACTTCCCTGCATGTTTCAGTGTATGTTTCAGTAGTCACGGGCTAATTTGTGGGGTTGTGGGACAAGTACAATGTCCAGCCGCCGGTACTTTCCCCATCAAAATGTCAAAGAGGTCGAACCGTCTGAAATAGAAATCTAACTTTCTGGGAGTGGAAAGGGGTGGGGGTGTTAAAACGTACGGGAGTGAGGGGGTTAAAACGTCTTGGAGTGATGGAGTTAAACTTCTGGGAGTGAGGGGTTAAAAAGTCTGGGAATGAGGGAGTTAAAAAGTCTGGGAATGAGGGAGTTAAAAAGTCTGGGAATGAGGGAGTTAAAAAGTCTGGGAATGAGGGAGTTAAAAAGTCTGGGAATGAGGGAGTTAAAAAGTCTGGGAATGAGGGAGTTAAAAAGTCTGGGAGTGGGTTGGGGGAGGGGGGTAAAATGTCTGGATTTTATTCTGTTGAAGGCAACAAACAATGTAATCAATGAATGTACTTTACAAATCTTCCTTTTGTATCTTTTAAAAATTATGTCTTACATCAAAATATATAAATATAGTGCACAGAGAGATAATTATGTAAAAATACTGCACAGAGAGATAATTATGTAAATATACTGCAGATAGAGATAATAATGTCCCTCTGGTGTTTAGAAGATCCAGAAACTGTTAGTCACGCAAACTTTGATTCATTCATTAATCATACACAAAACTTACGTAAATTCTGTTTTTTTATGTAAATGTATGTCATCATCTGTGACCTAAATATCTGACATCTAGTGTTTGATGGAATATAAATGTATTATATTATATTTCCTGTAAATGTAGCTCACATAAAATAATTTTGATTTACCTCATGTCAGCTTCCGTTGATTCTGCGTGCTCCACCACATCGATTGTGTATAAGCGATGAGATCACGTGGGTGAATTTAAATACATTCATAGGACAATGGAATTCAAATCAGTTTTTCGGTTCAAGTGTATTCAACATTTTCTTCATACTTTATGTATTTCATTCCTTCACCTCTCAGTTCGATGTTTTTAAGCGTGTGGAATCTTACATAAGTAGACACTTTTGTATTCCACAAGTGAACTCCGTCAGTGTTCTGAGTTCTATATGGAAAATATATCTTTTTTTGAATGGATTGTACATGTACATTTAATTTATTTAGTGTAAATGTACTGTGTTCTAGATATATTTATTTAGTGTAAATGTACTGTGTTCTAGATATCTTTATTTAGTGTAAATGTACTGTGTTCTAGATATCTTTATTTAGTGTAAATGTACTGTGTTCTAGATATCTTTATTTAGTGTAAATGTACTGTGTTCTAGATATCATTTATTAAGTGTAAATGTACTGTGTTCTAGATGTCTTTATTTAGTGTAAATGTACTGTGTTCTAATATCATTTATTAAGTGTAAATGTACTGTGTTCTAGATATCTTTATTTAGTGTAAATGTACTGTGTTCTAGATATCTTTTTTTAGTGTAAATGTACTGTGTTCTAGATATCTTTATTTAGTGTAAATGTACTGTGTTCTAGATATCATGTATTTAGTGTAAATGTACTGTGTTCTAGATATCATTTATTAAGTGTAAATGTACTGTGTTCTAGATGTCTTTATTTAGTGTAAATGTACTGTGTTCTAGATATCTTTATTTAGTGTAAATGTACTGTGTTCTAGATATCATTTATTAAGTGTAAATGTACTGTGTTCTAGATGTCTTTATTTAGTGTAAATGTACTGTGTTCTAGATATCTTTATTTAGTGTAAATGTACTGTGTTCTAGATATCTTTTTTTAGTGTAAATGTACTGTACTCTAGATGCCAATTAATAGTTCTATTAAAGTAAAACATTTCTACTCACCGTTGCCAGAATTATTAAGAATGCTTACACTGCATGTTGAACACAGGACCTGATTAAGAGTAGTGTGTGGTTAAAAGCTTGTAACCAACATGGACCTAATTTTATTAACAAGATGACAAAACTATGACCTATGAACTTAAACATTTCACATACCAGTGATACTCATGTTTTCAGATGGGACAAAGTGTTCTCGACGTCGTTACGTTAAATTGGATGAAGTTGGTGGTGAAGCAAGTCAGAGAAACGTCTTAATATCGCAGACAAGGTCATGTTATTAGGCATTGGCCCAACGGTTGATACGGACCTGGTTCTACACCGCAATTAGGTCCGTGTAAGTTGTGTGCATTTTTTTTTAAAGTTTTTGAAACAAAGAATTTCGAATACATTTATGGCAGAAATGTTTTCAAATGATTTTTTTTTTTTTTACTTCTATGTGGATGTATTTGTTTCTATTGACGTCTGCTATTTGAGTTCTATAGCATACATGAGAAATTTTCTACATAAGTGCTCGTAAATGTAAAAAGGACAACAGTTGTGAAGGGCGGGTGGGGAGAGCAGTTTTTTAAAGATCCATTGGTTCCCACTATTTGCGAGTGGTGGCTTTGACACCGTTGTTTTTTTTTTTTATTAAGAGCCCCCAAACATTCCTTTGTCTAGAACTATAAAAAAAAAGTCAGAACTCCTCTGTATACATTATATTACAAGTATAGTCACTTTAGTATTGCCTTTTGATGCTAGGTAAATTTAAAACCTCAGTATACATAGGGGCAGACGGTGATCACTTTCTCCATCCATCTTCATCCCCGCCTCCCCCCCTCCCCCTCCCCCTACTTCGTCTATCTGTTGTTGACAGTATCAGCTGTTACATTCCACAATAAGACAGCTATAGAGTGTCGCGTCTATCTTACAACATAAACACATTACATCTGTATTACCTACAACACATTACCTCTGTATTACCTACAAAGCTGTTGTTTGTGTTTCTTTAATTAAAAAAAAAAACCAAAACAAAGGAGTAATCAGAGCGTGACCAAAGATGTTGTGATCACCTGCTGTTTAATGTTGGTTTGTGTGACAGGATTAAGTCGAAACTGGACACAGGTTGCAGTTTATTGGTTCCGTTAATATTTACACACATATATAAGGTAAATTTGAGAAGTTGAATATTTATATTGTATATAGACGTCACACATAAATACAGCCTTGTGGCTTGCGTGGTAGGTCATCAGTGATCTTCAAATAGTGACATATGCATCCTAAAACTCAATTTGTATCACAACTCATCTATTTCTGTTGTCACTGGATGATAACAGATGATAGGAAAACAATAATTTAAAAAAAATACATAGCTTATATAATATACTAGCTTCACCCTGCAAAACCTTCGCATAGAGTTATTCCCCTTAGGCTTGATCGGTGGGCTAGGTTATTTTTGGTTTCGGGCAGATCCGATTTTTTCATGATTGTATTTTAAACTGGAATACTGTTGTATTAATTCTTTACTTTCGATTTAACGCAGAACCCAGACTGCTATTATTTTAATAGATGTATAAGTAGAGGATCTGATAAATACCCCAACATTTTAGGATCACATTTCCATTTAGTTGTTTTTCACCAGCACGACACTTAAATCAGAGTTTTGATAAATTGTTGAGGAGTGAAAAAAAATATTGATCTAAACTGTACAACATTTAGACAATTATTTTCACCATGTTCCTGCAAGGAGATAATTATTGTTCCAAACAATGCGTCTTGGGCAAAACGTCAAATGAAGACTTCCAAACTCTGTAACTTTGGATGTGGCAACAAAAAAAAAAAAGAATTATATTTATGTATTTTAGAAAATAAATAAACCAGAGACGGACATGTGTGACAATCACGAGACATTTTGTCAATTAAAAAAAAATGCGCTTCTTCATTTATTCTTTTGGACATAATTTTTAATTGAAATTTTGACTTTCTCCACCACATGTTTTATCTTTAATTCTTCCAAGTCGAGCTTTTTCTTTTTTGATTCATAAAATACTAAGCTGTATTTGTATTGCCATGACTATCCCTGTCGATTGGACATTACTCTATTTCATTCCAATTACTGTAAAGTAGAAATGAACTTTGATTTAAGAGCCTAATCAAAGGATCTCAAAATTCTAGCAACATTTTGCAGCTTAAAAAAATACAAATCGAGATGAAATAATAAGCATTTAACAATAATCAATAATTATGAACAACAGAACATACCACACAAGTTAATCAGGTCGATGACTGACTAAGTTCAAAGTAATAAAGTATCCACACATTTCAACTCTGAATTGAATTGTGTATTGTATTTAAATGTCATTAATTTCGATTAAACATTACTAAGTAGGTCAATTTAGACTTTGATCGGGTTTGAATTTTTTTTCTTTAATTACTTTTACACGCATTTTTTTCAATAAATATTGGGAGAAAATTATCCGCAAAAATAGACAATTATCACCGAGTTAAGTCAAGACGATTGGCCGTGCGGTGTAGAGCGCTGGACTGTCGACATGAAGTTCCCGGGCTCCATCCTATGTCTACCTAGCTTATAAATGTATACCTGGCATTTATTGAAAAATGTTGTCAGGGCATGGCATCGTGATAGCCACTCAGTCCACTAGTATACATTGGCTCTACTAGCCACTCAGTCCACTAGTATACATTGGCTCTACTAGCCACTCAGTCCACTAGTATACATTGGCTCTACTAGCCACTCAGTCCACTAGTATACATTGGCTCTACTAGCCACTCAGTCCACTAGTATACATTGGCTCTACTAGCCACTCAGTCCACTAGTATACATTGGCTCTACTAGCCACTCAGTCCACTAGTATACATTGGCTCTACCGGCCACTCAGTCCACTAGTATACATTGGCTCTACGAGCCACTCAATCCACTAGTATACATTGGCTCTACTAGCCACTCAGTCCACTAGTATATATTGGCTCTACCGGCCACTCAGTCCACTAGTATACATTGGCTCTACGAGCCACTCAATCCACTAGTATACATTGGCTCTACTAGCCACTCAGTCCACTAGTATGCATTGGCTCTATTGGGCTGTAAACAGATCCCATTACATTTTTTTCACTCAACTAGAAATGAAATATGTAAACGAAATAATGTAAATGAAAATTTATTGGTAACAATATCATTCAGACAATCAGGCCGACACACATCAAACAGATATAAAAACAAATATATAACTAGGTGTTATAAATTTTAATGTTTGCGTCGTGAAGTCATCGAGTTTGACATAAATAAAGATAACTTTACACCAACATCACATATAAACATATATGTTTACGGTACATTGAAATCCGTCAATAAATCTATACCAGACAACTACACCTTGGACATCTGTTGCTAGCTGCAGTGTTGACAGATGATTTTCTTTGCGGTTATTATTTTTTTCTTTCTTTGTTTAATTTTTTTTTTCCATTTCTGCATGCTACGCTAAATCAAACATTTCTGTATGAGCACCCGCTCCCCCCCCCCCCGGTTCTATCATATCCCCCCCACACACACAAACTCTCTGACCCCCCCCCTCCTTTATATTTTTGTATAGACCCATTGACATGCGTAGTTAAATACATATAACAGAGTAAAATTTAACTCAAACAGACTACACAGCAAACTAGTCGCGACGCTCATGCACACTCATTCAAAGATAAACACACATGCTTTATTGGCACACACTGAAGACACACACTGACACACAAGGATACACATCGACACACACTAACACACGAAGACATCTTTGACACACACTGACAAACGATGACACACATCGACACACACTGACACACAAGGACATCTTTGACACACACTGACACACGAGGACACACATCGACACACACTAACACACAAGGACATCTTTGACACACACTGACACACGAGTACACACATCGACAAACACTAACACATAAGGACATCTTTGACACACACTGACACACATTGACACACACTGACACACAAGGACACACATCGACACACACTGACACACAAGGACATCTTTGACACACACTGACACACGAGGACACACATCGACACACACTAACACACAAGGACATCTTTGACACACACTGACACACGAGGACACACATTGACACACACTGACACACAAGGACACACATCGACACACACTGACACACAAGGACATCTTTGACACACACTGACACACGAGTACACACATCGTCAAACACTAACACACAAGGACATCTTTGACACACACTGACACACGAGGACACACATTGACACACACTGACACACAAGAACACACATCGACACACACTGACACACAAGGACATCTTTGACGTACACTGACACACGAGGACACACATCGGCACACACTGACACACAAGGACACACATCGACACACACTGACACACGAGGACACACACAGACACACAGGACTGCAACAGTCACATGAACCTCCACTGATATACCCGCATGAAGGGATATATATGTACAGTAGCCATTAGAATAGAGTGGACAGCTCGATTATGTCTTCCAGTCGCCATTCAATTATAGTACGCTGGTTTACAACACGATCCTATGATCTCTACAAAGTTTGACTGTCTTTTCACCGAACAGTACTTGTACATCCCATGATCTCTACAAAGTTTGACTGTCCTTTCACCGAACAGTACTTGTACATCCCATGATCTATACAAAGTTTGACTGTCCTTTCACCGAACAGTACTTGTACATCCCATGATCTCTACAAAGTTTGACTGTCTTTTCACCGAACAGTACTTTTACATTTATTTGTACTTGCATTTTCAACTTTTAATAGGATATCGATTAAAATTAAAAATCTCTACCAGAAGATATAGTATTTTTTGTATTATAGATAAAGTAGGAAGTCTTAGTTTTTATAAAGACCGATTGACTTAAAACTAGAGCGTCAATATTTGTGTTATATTTATTAGTATTTAAAGATAGTTCTATATTAAAATACATTTATATAAAAAATAAAAAAATAAATGAATACAATTATTGTATTCTGATTTTTTTAAAGCTTTCGAAAGTAATTTTTTTTTAAATTCATGTATACAAGTCAATGGTATGAAATAACAAATGTAATATTTATACAATGTCTGTCTTCATTTATACAATGTATTTCTTTATTTATACAACGTCTGTCTATATTTATACAATGTCCGTCTTTATTCATACAATAGGGTTATGACTTTTTTGTAACCTCATATTTACATGGCAAGAAAAGGTGACTTTTTATGAGTGTATTATGACACAAATAACCTTTTATGGAAATATTTGAAAAACCTTCCCCACTAAACCATAAAACGAATATCATATATTAATATATAACACAACACTGTAATGGAAAGTTACATAAGAACAACATGTGTAATGAATGTGTGCATGAGTACAGAGATGTCCAAAATATGAAATGATAAAAACGAACGACATAGGAAACATACAAAAATTTTATGCTTCATCATTAGTGAGAATGAAACGTTTATTAAGTGTCTTTGAAGTCTTGCAACGTGGAACAATGTCTTGCATTATTTGTATAGCTCTTTCTGCACAGCGGTTACTTCGTTCTATACCAGGTATTGCTGAATCTTCACTAACCCAGTGCCTCAAGAAGCATCTTTTTGCTTTCGGGTATCTATGCAAAGCAGGTGCTAAAATCTTATTTCATATTTTCCAGTCCCTTTGATCTGAAAACCATACTTCAGACCACGGTCTCGCTATGAAAGCACACAAATTTTCAAACTTCTCTTTTCTAGTTTCTGGAATTAGAATGAATGCCAGAAGTGCTAGTATTGCACGTGAATTCCAACGAGCATTACTTAAAGCCGTCAGTCTCTGGAAGTGAATTACTGGAAAAATTTTATTTAATTCGTAATAGCGAAATACTTGCGTCAAGTGATGTAAAAACTTCATGTCATCTCTCCATCCTTTGTTTTCTCCCATGAGTTCTTGACTATTATCTTGAGAAACAAATTTCTCTTTAAGTGACTCATAATTTGCGCTAATTTCAGCAACAAATGGATAAGAAATGTTTGGACTAGACGTTTCCCTGCCTAAAACAGAATCCATAGCATGCTTGAGTACTAGGTCTAAAACATGAAGCTGGCAGCCTATGTACTGAGGGATTTGTACACTGTTCTGTTGACAGTAATTTTGCTGCTTGCGTACCACACCATTTTTGCTGCCAGAATTGGTATTCGTTGTATCACAAATAATTACTTGAATACATGAATAGAGTTCGTATTCAGCTATCTTCTCTGCACAGCCAGTTTCCGTTAGGGTTGGTTATGTCAAATAAAGTAGAAAATACATCTTTTATGTCTCCAGTACTCTCCAGCAGGTTTTTTAAGATATTTGTCATACTTTGCAACCAGCTTTAAGATCTTTCGTGGCACTGATATTGTTTCCATAGACGGTAAGTCAAATCTGTTCCAAATTTCAATAACTTCAGATCTTTTTGTCTTGCATCTATCTGCTTTTGACTTGCATTGTTTTGATAGAAACAAAAATCTACCGATAATGTCAGACTCTGTTGGCAACTTGCAGCGGTTAGATAAAGATTCTTCCACTAGTGCAGACTCTCCACGTTTCCTTGTAGACTTCTGAAATGACTGAAGATTTCTTGACCATACTGCACTATTCTTCTGTACAGAAAATGCTGAACTTTTATATGACATGTCGGTATAAAACTTTCTTTACAATTCTTCAGTAACAGAACACAAAATACAAAATTAATTTCAAACAGACGATTACCATTGAATGAAATTGACATGAAAGAATACAATATGCCCAAATCAACCAAGCAGACTTTCCAAATTCCAAGCAGACTACTTGTGACAATTACCAAACAACGGTATCATAAGATTTGACCATTTTTGTCAAAGTTGTGGTAGACGCATATTACATTAAAACAGTGCACTTTAAATTTTAAATTACCTTTTTTATTTATTTTGTATCAGACATAAAGGTAAAAAATACCCTATAAAGTTCCTGGATGTAATTAATGTAATTAAATATTTGTTATTGCGCAATCCATCAAAGAAGTAATTTGATTGAAAAACGCTTCTTATTTGTAAACACAAGATGGTGTTAGTGGGGAAGGTTTTTTTGAGTGAAAAATAAATTAATATTATTTTCATATTTGTTCACAATTGTTCATTAAAAAATGCCATGTAAAATAAGATTCTGAAAAAAAATCTAAAAAGTACTAACCCTATTATACAATGTCTGTCTATATTTACACAATATATGTCTATATTTATACAATGTCTGTCTATATTTACACAATTTATGTCTATATTTATAAATGTCTGTCTATATTTACACAATATATGTCTATATTTATACAATGTCTGTCTATATTTACACAATATATGTCTATATTTACACAATGTCTGTCTATATTTACACAATATATGTCTATATTTATACAATGTCTGTCTTTATTCATATGATTCCCGTTGAGTTGCGTGAATAACGTGGTTGACATTAACTAGCACTATATCCAATGGCTTGTCATCTATCCACAAGAGCAAGATCTTGTCATTTAATGCAATATTCATCACGTCTATGTAATATATACATTGAAAACGACATTTATTCAATATATCCCATGGCATCTATTTAATATATCTAACGACATATCATCTCCACTGACATGTCATTCATGCAATATATCTGCTGGCATGTCATCTATGCATTAAATCGAAATGTCACAACCATCCATCTAGTCTCCTGTGTCTTCACACGAGCTAATGTAAATTCTCATAAATTCACTCAGTTATTTCTAACTCACTTCTCAAGAGGATAAAAAAAAAATCTTGAGAATTTCGAGCATTCCACCCTCCTTTTATACATATACACACTCATATACACAAACAAACAACTCACGCGCACACACACATACACTCACTCACTCACACACACAATAAATTACAAAAAAATAAGAAAAAACTACGAAGTAGATTTTTGAATTGGAAAGGTACTAAACGTATTAAATAGAGTTCGGAAAATTCGAAAAAAAAAATAACGGGTAATTCTCTACATCTGGATTGTAATTCTCTCCCCCTTGGTTCAAAGACAATTTTCAAAAAGTCAGTCAGTCTATCAGGCGTCACGAACTCAGCACACACAGACGGACAGAAATTTTGGTTTTTTCCCGATGGTTTCTGCCAGCTGAGATGAGTTGTGTGGGCTAACAATGGCCATTTGGATTAAAAACCGCGGACAAGGGATTTTAATGCAAAGGCTTGAATTTTATTTTATTTTTTTTTCAATTTGGTGGTCAAGAAATGAATCGAGCCCGTTTACTAGGCACTGGTTGGGACTATTGCTAAGCACAAATCAATAGAATTTGGGGGGAAAATTGATAAAAAATAATAAAAAGATAATAAAAAGAGGAAATGTGAGTAGTTGCCAAGCGAAGGGTGTAAATTTTATAAATGGGTTAATGCTGACCTCGGGTCAGCTCATGATAGAATCAAGAAACGGAGAGAGAATTTAATATATTCTAAAAAAAAAATCTCGATAAAAGGTTAGCGTTAAAAACTTAATTTTATTTCCCTCCGGAGCAACTCCCGTAGTCACATTACGTATAGAAAACCGTGTCAAAAATACTGAATCCCAATAATACATCTGATTAAAGAATAATTTCTGAAACCATAGTTAGTCTTTTTTTTTTTCAAGGAACGGTATTGCTGTGGTTAATAGAAATAAAATAGAGATGTGGATAACAAGTAATGTCAGCGTATAAAATAGCATATTTTTAATAGCTAATCGTGTATTGCCATGTAGAGTCTGCATGTGTGCCTATAGCAAATCGTTTATTGTCATGTAGAGTCTGCATGTGTGCCTATAGCAAAGTGTGTATCGTCATGTTAAGTCTGCATGTGTGCCTATAGCAAAGTGTGTATTGTCATTTAAAGTCTGCATGTGTGCCTATAGCAAAGTGTGTATTGTCATGTAGAGTCTGCATGTGTGCCTATAGCAAAGTGTGTATCGTCATGTTAAGTCTGCATGTATGCCTATAGCAAATCGTGTATTGTCATGTAGGCATGTGTGCCTATAGCAAAGTGTGTATTGTCATGTGTGTATTGTCTTATAATATTAATTCAATTTTAGTATAATATTAGAAAACCATTTACAAAATTAAAAGATGAGAACTAAAATGAGAAAGGAGCATGTCTAGCGTATGTCACTGGAGACTTAACAACAGGGTGTCAGGCTAGAAGACAAAGTACAACAGAAAAGACCAAATATGGTAGTAGATGACTAAATACATTACAACATAAACATGAAGCTACAAAATATGACTTGAAATTATAAACCAAAGGAATTTTTACAGCTTTATACAAATATCAACCAAATCTCGGCGCAATTTAATATTTTTTAAGCGAATCAAGTCGATATTAAAACATTCTAAGACATTTATAGCAAAATTATTAAAAAGTGTATTTTTCGTAGAAAACATCATATTATATCACCTGAATATCTTTTAAAGCATATTGTGGTAGTTAGTTATACGCGACATAATGAAAGCGTTACATGGTTTGAATCCATGGTCGTCCTCAACTAGCCTAACATTTCACTGACTGTGTAAATGGGTCTGGTCTACACTTTCCATGGTGACCGAGGTCCGACTGTATTGATTACTAAATATAAATGGACCATTTGCGTCATGTACATTTGTCAACTGTTTGTCAGGTCTGTGCTTGCGACAGCCTGTCACTTTCTATCATGTCCTCGTGACAGGACACAGAATGTGTTCAGTAGGAGCTGGGGAGGGGGGGAGAGAGACCTGTCTGTTGGGCGGATCATTTGTGTAGGACAGAACTGTGTGCCCGTTTATTTGTTGGTCTGTCTGTCGATATGCCAGTACATGTATGTTAAAATATGCCTATATATAGTGGCGTAGCGAGCTTTACTCGCGCCCGGGGCACAATACCTTTTTAGTGCCCCCCCCCCATTCGAAAACCATAAAATAATATATGTAAAATATACCATTTGGCACCCCTTTGTGAGTAGCGCCCGGGGCATGATGCCCCCTTGCCCCCTTACTACGCCACTGCGAATGTATCTCTTTATGCCATTCATAGCCAGGGCCGATTTATCAACTATGCACAGTAGACACTGTGCCTAGGGCCTACGGACTTTTCAAGGGCCTACGAAAGCCAGAAAATAAAGTGAAAATAAGTTCAGAATGCCAGTAAAATTTAATAATGTTTGTGTTAAAGTAACTATATATAACCGTGTGAGATGAGCACCTAAGCGAGTCAAGCTGCAGCGCTGTAGATCTGTAAATTACAGTATGTTAACTTTTCGGCTCATCCCAAATGACGTTCTCAAATGTCATTTCCCTCATCAAATCCTTTTCAGTTGAAAGTAATGCCAGGGAGGATAGTCGTGTTTGTCCCGTCGTTGACCGAAGATACGTTATTATCAATTTGAGTTTAGAAAAGGAATGTTCCCCTTGAGCACTGGTTCCGAAAATTAAAAGATAGATCCGGAAAGCAATATTTACATTTGGAAAACTTGTTACCAACCTATTCGGTATTTGTGCTGTGAGCATTTCAGCTGAATCACTTGAATAACTGTATTCTTTGTCATGCAGCTCATGATTCAAACTGGAAACACCTACTGACCCTAATATACAGTCTGAGTCTGTAGGCAAATCAAGCACAGAAGCTTCAACTTGAGCAATAACAGAATTTGCAGATACATTTTCCTTTGTAACACTTGTTTCGGTTGTTTCACTTTTTTTTCAGCACAGTCTGGCAACATTATTTCTGGTATTGCGGGATTGTTTGTGTACATTGTGGCCGAAGAAGTAAATGAAGTGTCACTAGTTTTACCAGTAAATCAATCAGCGTCTCTGGTCATAAATTGCAGCAACGAACCACGATTTTTTTTCAGCGCTTTTTCTTTCTCCTCCTTTTTCTTCCGCTTTTCAAATCCACTCTCGTGTTTCCTCTTGTATCCATCAGACATGATAAACAACGAATGCGAAGCCCATGATGTAACACCGGAATTACTACGTCATCACTGCAGAGTCTGCAGAGAATAATTAACAATGCGGAAAGTTTATTTAGATTTCAAATCGATAAGAAGTGCGGGTGCATTGTTTAAAAATATTAAAAATGAAGTTGGGGAGGGCCTATGAGTTTGAAAGTGCCTAGGGCCTACGATGACCTTAAAACGGCCCTGTTCATAGCCCATTACTTCAACTACTACGTGATATAACAGTCCTCTGCATCTATATATGATGCAGTTATCATTACAAGGAGTATTCTATGCAGATATCGACCTAAGCAATATACATTGTCTAGGCCAGTGGCCGGCAAAGTGCGGCTCCGGAGCCGCATGTGGCTCTTTGGCTCCTTAAGTGCGGCTCTGGCATTTAGTTTTATTTAATATACAACTTATTCAGTGTACTACTTATTTAGTGTAATAAAAGTTGACTAAACAAGCAGATTTGGCTCCCATTTTTTTTTAATTGTCGTAATGTTCATATTTGGCTCTTTGGCTGATAAGTTTGCCGACCACTGGTCTAGGCAATCATCAATATACCCGCCAGCAATACAAATGTATCAATCTGTTTCTTCTGTCTTTTTATGTGTATATGTATGTCTGTCTATTTAAGAAGTCAATCATTTCAACATACATACATACATTTATAATCAGATATCCTCCCACTGAGACAACTATTTCTTCTCTTTAAAGTAAACAAGTAATTGGATCTTACTTTGACTTTATGAGACTCAAACATCATTTTACGTCAGTGACTGATCTCTGGGATTGTATTTCTTAAGATCCATATTGAATTCTACAAAGTGTTTTAAAGGTTCCGAGTGACAAGAGAGACTAAAATGACCAAACAGATAGATTTAAATTTCGACCTCAGTTCAACTATTAGCTGATAAAATCAAATCTGTGTGTTGTCTTAAAAGAAATATTTTATGTAACGTTGAACGTGAACTTTTAAGAAAATTTTTTTTTTTTTCAAGAACATGTTTTTCAATAATCTAACAAATTTCAACAACAGCCAACATAAGTGAAGTTGTTACTGAATGTTGTGTACCGCTTACGTGTTGATGGGTAGGGGTTAAAGCTGTGTTCAACTAAAATGCTAGACATATAAAACATATACAACATATACAACAAATACACCATTTACAACATATACAACATATGCAGAACTTTTGCCATAAGTTGTTTAAAAGATCTAAGACTTATAAATATCAACCTTTAACAGACTTTACAAACTACTAAATGATTCCCCATAAATATGACGAGCTACTTGCTAAATAATACTCAAAACATGACTAGCTACTGACAAAGTATTATGAAATATGATCAGCTACTAACAAAGTATTATGAAATATGATATACTACTGACAAACTATTACTAAATATGATATATACTACTGACAAAATATTATGAAATATGACTACCTACTAACAAAGTATTATGAAATATAACTAGCTACTGAAAAAGTATTATAAAATATAACAAGCTACCGACAAAGTATTATGAAATATGATATACTACTGACAAAATATTATGAAATATGACGAGTTACTGACAAAGTATTATAAAATATAACGAGCTACTGACAAAGGCATGAATATGTATCACTCCAATGACCTGGTCACAGTTTAGCCCTTTGTCTAGTTTAATGCAATCTATATCCAGGATATACGAATTTACATATACATCGACTGTGTTATATTTTTATATATAGAAGATATGTCAGCTAGATTTAAATTTTAGTGCTTTTATATTTCTTTTTTTTTCAACCATTATCATCCAGAAATTACTTTGTATCTTGTAGTAGATATCAACCCAATATCACATTGAATTTAAATGTAAATATCAGTTAGATAAAGTTATAGTAATCAAAATATTGTGTGTATGCACGCAGTGGCTCAACCGGGGGGGGGGGGGGCAAGCCAAATCATCAATACATAATTAATCTTAAAAAGTTACAAAAAAGACTGTCAAACTGTCTTTTTTCATTTTTTCAGCATTTTTTGCTGGTTGCGCCACTGTATGCACGTCATTACATTTTTAAATGTATTAGTTGACAGTTCATATTATAAAAATGATTAAATTCTAATAAGAAAATGTCTGGTGAAAATATGAGTGGCCTTGAACTAGTCTTGTGTCCAGAAAGTCAGAAATGTTAATTTCAAAAGATTTGATCTCTTGCGGTCGGAGGTGCAGAATGGATTAAAGGCTCTGGGAAAACATCCAGACATGTCTAACTGTATGAAATAGAATATATCTCAAATCAAAAGTCTGTGTGAAGGAAGATCTAAAAGTAACCTTTTAGAAAAAAAAAACTCATTTTATGAAGGCAAGTTAAAAATTGAAATATCTATGAAAATAAAATTTCTATGAAAATATGAAAGGTTTATTTTTTTTATGTTAAATCTGTTGAAATATTTTTTTTTTACTTTTGTAAGCAAAAATTTTGATGCGGATGGAATTTTTTTTGAAGCTTACATTTTTTTAAATCGAAATTTCTTATTGAGTTCTTCAAAATATTATTATCTGCTATAAATTAAAAAATAATTGTGAAGTCTAATGTTTTTTCTAAACCGAAATAAGAGATAACTTCATACAGTGTGCAGTACAATACATTGTTTTTTTTTTCTTTGGTGAAAGTTCTAGAAGCAAGTTTTATACAGTGATAGCTTATTGAGAATGTAATCTTTGTTATAAAATGACATAGTAGTAAATCTTTGCATTTTTATATTAATAATATATTTTCTATTGAGTTTGGTCCACTACTGAATGTCGAATATTAAATTTATAGTAGGGTTTAATTACAACGATATTGGACGGGTGTAGAGCAGCGACTGTCAACTGAAGGGGTCCCAGATTTAAACTTCAGTGAGAACCTTTGGGTTTTTGGTTTCAGGTCTTGGTTAGCTTTAAATGGATACCTGACTGAGGGAGTAAATAGGTGTACTAGCCAAAAAAAATTCCTCGTTATGCGTTGACTACTGCAACAGATGAATTATACACATCATCTGCCAAGATGAGCCCTTATCGGTTCAAGGGAACTTTACTTATATTATAATGATGGACAAATTCACTTAGCAGTAGGGGTTTCAGGGTTTAAGAGGGTTTAAGAGGGTTTAAGAGGGTTTCGGAGGGTTTAAGAGGGTTTCGGAGGGTTTAAGAGGGTTTAAGAGGGTTTCGGGGGGTTTAAGAGGGTTTCGGAGGGTTTAAGAGGGTTTCGAAGGGCTTAAGAGGGTTTAAGAGGGTTTCGGAGGGTTTAAGAGGGTTTCGGAGGGTTTAAGAGGGTTTAAGAGGGTTTCGGAGGGTTTAATAGGGTGTCGGAGGGTTTAAGAGGGTTTCGGAGGGTTTAAGAGGGTTTAAGAGGGTGACAGCGTTTTCGACCAAGTCCCCGCATTTCGGACAGAGATTTCTTTTAGTATGGCTTACACTTAATTCACATTTTTATAATTAAATTACTTTTAACTTCTAAACATTTCGTCAGATTAACTCCTGTAATGCGGATCTTTTAATTATGGTATTTAAACTAGCACGCAAGAAATTTGTATCAACTTAATGCGTCATAACGATTGGTTCATAACAATGCATGAATTTTATCTAGTACAGTAATGAGCTTGGTCTATGTTATTTGTTTGAGTGTACATTTTTTTATAGTCCCAGTCCATAGTAATTTGATCAGATGCCTTCGAGTTGCCGTTTGCAGTATTGCAACCTTGTGTAGGGGGCGGGGGGGGGGGAGGGAGGATAAAAGTCGTTACAACCTTGTCTGAAGTTTGATGAAACCTCGCAGTCAAATTGAAAAAGAAATTGTCAGATGTGTTCAAAAAGTAGTTTATTCTTTATTTAAACTTTGTTTTGAAATCATCATTGTTATGCCTCACTTGATTAAGGTGTGGTCGGGAGGGGGGCGAGGGTCTGACAGGGCTGTATCCTGGGGTTCTTTAAAGAAAGGTACAGTCAAAGGAAGACAAAAAAAAGTGGAGTCCGGACAGGTCTAGTACTATGGTCAGCAAACTTTAGCCAGAGGATTTTTGTAAATTGGTGATATGGGAACGTCTCTTTCTCCCCCGTCTCTCTCTCCCCCGTCTCTCCCTCCCTCCCCCCTTTCTCCCCTCTCTCTCTCTCCCTCCCTCTCTCCCCCGTCTCTCTCCTCTCTCTCCCCCGTCTCTCTCACCCTATCTCCCCCGTCTCTCTCTCCCCTCTCTCTCTCCCTATCTCCCCCGTCTCTCTCTCCCCCGTCTCTCTCTCCCACGTCTCTCTCCCTCTCCCTCTCCCTCTCCGAATCATTTCTGCCGTCATTGCACCCATATACGTGTATATATGTCAGTGCTATTTATCTTGTATTAAGATGTAATGAAAGACATCTTAAATAGAGGCCGGTGTGATTTGTAAAATTTAATAAAGTTTTAAAAATACGACATTGAACAAAAAAAAAGGGCTAAATCAGCAATAGCTTATTTTTCTGTATGCAGATTTGGAGATCGCCTGACCCAGAAATAGAAATGAAATTATTCAAGAAAAAACAGAGGAAAATAACAGCCAATAAGTGGCCTGAAATATTAGCTCTGCTTTATATTATGTCACGTTCTTGTTTATAAATCACTGTCATGCTGCCAGAAGTATTTTTTCATCTTTTTATGCTGACTGACAGTTGAGCTAGAAAGAATATTTATTTGTAAATAAATGTATAAGAATACATTGATCCAGCTCTCTGTGAAAGAACTTGAAGGTTGATCATTTAATGAAATAACTAGATGAGTGTGTGTCTGTGTTAGAATAATTGTATTTGTATTATCAGAATCAAATGACACCCACCCAATAGAACCCACATGACACACCCATCCTACAGAGCCCACATGACACACCCACCGAACAGAGCCCAAATGACACGCCCACCCAATAGAGCCCACATGACACACCCACCCAATAGAGCCCACATGACACACCCACCCAATAGAACCCATATGACACACCCACCCAATAGAACCCACATGACACACCCACCCAATAGAACCCACATGACACACCCACCCAATACAGCCCACATGACACACCCACCCAATAGAGCCCACATGACACGCCCACCCAATACAGCCCACATGACACACCCACCCAATAGAGCCCACATGACACACCCACCCAATAGAACCCACATGACACGCCCACCCAATACAGCCCACATGACACTCCCACCCAATAGACCCACATGACACGCCCACCCAATAGAGCCCACATGACACACCCACCCAATACAGCCCACATGACACACCCACCCAATACAGCCCACATGACACACCCACCCAATAGAACCCACATGACACACCCACCCAATAGAGCCCACATGACACACCCACCCAATAGAGCCCACATGACACACCCACTCTATAGGACCACAAACTAAATATTACCAATATTGCAATATAATAACTAAAAAATATGTTGGCTGTTTCTTCTTGTTTTTATTTTTGCTTTTTTTTTTGTTTGTTCGGGTTTTTGTTTTGTTATATTTTCTTTTAAATTTCGGTTTCAACTTTCCATTGAATTTCTGTTATTGTCTCGTAATCTGTTTTTATGATTCAAATTTTTTTTTTAACTCAAGCTAACAACAGGTCTCCGAATGGCCAGATTTTCAAATGTCTCAGTGCTAATTGTTTGATTCTTTGCTTCAACAAGTTGTGTACTCTATATTCGTGATGTGTCATTATGGTCTCACATTAAGCTAGCACTTAGCATTGGGGATAAAACAGGCATGTCATGATTTAAAGTTTCATTTTCCAGGAGGTAGGCTGATTAAGTGGGCTGATTAAGTGGGCTGATTAAGTGGGCTGATTAAGTTGGCTGATTAAGTTGGCTGATTAAGTGGGCTGATTAAGTGGGATTAAGTAGGCTAATTAAGTTTATAATATCCGAAATATTTTTATTTCATTCTGTTAAATCAATAGTACATCGCCAAATTAGTTATGCCAGATTGATTAATTAAGTTTAGCTTTTTTTTTAATAAAAATAATTATATTACTATCATTACAGTTTAGCATAATGCATTATATTTATTGTTCTGGAGGTAAAATTCTGAATATAACCAGTGAATTAGTTGCCTTCGGACTAATAGATTTCTTGACTCATTGATCTCTCGCGACAGTTTAAATTAATGGAGTATATATCCAAGCTATAGATTATAAATTAGTTTATGAAACCAATGTTTTATTTCCTTCCAAGTCTACCACCAGGCATACAAATCTTTCCGTAAACTGTTCATGGAATTCTATTTTTCAACTTCCTTGTTTTATTTCTTTGTGTTATCGTTGTTGTCATTTATTATCTCCAGACTGTTTCATCTCTTTCCTCCTTTTTTATACATTTTTGACTCTACCGTGTGTCACGTGACTGTAACCTTTGCTCAGATTGTATAACCGAATTCCACTTTGTTTGTGTTTCGGGGCGTTTCATTTCTAATGTATGACTTGATATTAAGTGTCTTATGAATGTTTTATATTTAGTATTGTATCAGTTGCGTAAATAGGAGAGACACTATACAATCCCACAGTATGCAGGAGGTATCTGCTGGGTATGAGAAATCAGCATCTCTTTTAAAAATTGATGGATCTGTTGCTAGATCTCAACAATCTAGTTTGTTTGTTTGTTGTTTTTTTTTGCCTCAGGCAAAATCCACCTTTAGTAAAAAAAACAACTGACCGCAATGTGATACACATCGTTCCCTTATAATAACAGGGAGATCTTCTTTATTTAAAAAGGTTCTAAGATAGCCTTAAATATATGGAGCAAAGATTTTCTTTAACAGAACATTTCTATAAGCCGTAATTGTAACAACCAATTACATCTGATTCAAAATCTTTGGTGTTTCATTGGTTTATAGATCACTTCGTTCTAGGTGTATCTCAGAGTACGTTCATTTTTTTTCACCAAATCGCGTAGTCCGTATGCAGACATTTCCCTCACAATACAACACAGAGTATGTCTCATTTGATGATATTGTATTGTAGTACCGCACTGGCCTCTATAAAGTTGAATACCCCGCTGGCTGACTCCCTTTACTTTGAAACAAAGACCAGGACGGATTGAATTGATGTAGAACTGTATGAATAGACAGACAAATGGCTTCATTTGTGGTATGGTGTAATGTACGGAATGTATATTAAATTCTGCGATGCAACTGTTGGGCTATTATTCCGCTTGATTTATTTATTTTTTTTTTGCAAGATATCTAATTATTTAGAAGGCTGACATCTAATTATTTAGAAGGCTGATATCTAATTATTTAGAAGGCTGATATCTAATTATTTAGAAGGCTGATATCTAATTATTTAGAAGGCTGATATCTAATTATTTAGAAGTCTGATATCTAATTATTTAGAAGGCTGATATCTAATTATTTAGAAGTCTGATATCTAATTATTTAGAAAGCCGATATCTAATTATTTAGAAGTCTGATATCTAATTATTTAGAAGGCCGATGTCTAATTATTAAGAAGGCTGATATCTAATTATCGACCTATTTAATTATTTACCTTCCTGTTTATTTATAGATCTCTAATAGGTCACTTGTCTATTTCACTATATACTAATGTATGTTTATGACATGAGACTTATTTCATTTAAATTTTTTGTGAGCATAGGATCCTCGAAATACCCCTTCATCTCAAACGGTTCTGAAGTTGGAGTTGGGTACCCTCTCATCTCGCTCCTTCTCTGCTGTCAGTTTGCATAGATTTACATATGAATGCCTCTATCTTTCTATGAATATGTAAATAGATTATATGCTAAATGATATGATTATATAATTATTATTGAATTAGTATATCCAACATTTAAAACTGTCTGAATAAAAAGGTTTTTTTTTTTTATCATGTCACTGCTTTGATCAAAATTAAAGACTAAATATTTTTTTTACGCCAATGTTTAACCAAAACCTTTCAAAGAATGGCAACTTCATGGAACTTTAAATATCTCCCGTGTTGCCTCCGAGGTCATTGCACTATCGGCAATGTTGGGGATTGAAGAAGGACAACTTAAAACCCGTTCCAGAAGTGGTTTATAAGATCTAAGAGATCTCAACTCATCCATATATACACACAAATTTCAATGATTCTGTACCACAACTGTCTCGGATAATATCGAATATATTTTTTTTTAAAAGGCATTAAAAAAAACGCCCGAACGCATTGTTGGTATTTTAGTTACAGTACCCCATGTATTTGGTGAAACGTGTTTTAATTTAGTTACAGTACCCCATGTATTTGGTGAAAAGTGTTTTAATGAAAGGTCTTAAACATTAAATATTCATTATCAATATTTACTGGCATTATAGTGGCCACATTATTCAATGTTAAACTTGTAGAAACAGCTCAGCAAAAATAAAAATAAAATTGTTGGAAACCAGCAATTGTTTATATTCTGACACCCCAACCTCTTATTAGGAAATGATGAGAACCTTTGACCTGGTTGTACCAAGATTTCTATGACATATACAACAATGGGAGTTGTTACAGTATTTCTGTCCAATGTTGTGAGATGTTTCAAGTCACTTATTCCTAATGGCAGGAAGTCGATGGGAAAATTTTCTACAAGGTGTGTGTCTATATTAAGCTTAAGACAAAAGACTTCTTAGAGAGAAGCTCATGTTTTTTTTTTTCTAAAAGTATGGTCTGTTGGAAAAAGAAAACTTAGAAAACGAAATACGATCTATAGGAAATTTTTAAAGTTTTAGAACGAAAACAAAAAAAACACGAACGAAGTTTCAGCTTTCTGTTCCAGATAAAAGTTCCAAAACCAGTTCTAACCGGTATTATTTGGATTGTGCTTTGGACTTTACTTCTTAATAACTGGTTTTTCCATTATCTGAAACGTAATAGTTGCATGGATTTCTTTGATTTAAAATTACTGGAACAGAAGAGAGCCTGAGGCTTGTCAAATATTCTACTAGTAAATAATAATGTTGGTTATTAAAAGTATTGCTAATATAACTTCAATAATATAGTCAGGGGCGGATTCAACGTCAGGTGGACTAGGGGCACACCGAAATGAGAGGGAGCCACGCATAGCCCATCTTTTTTTTAAGTCTCTCATTTAATAATGGCCCAGTGTATTCCTTATTGACCAGGGCCTCGACCAACCTTAGTCCGCCTCTGTAATTAGTTCATTAATGTTCTGTTCTATAATTTGTTCATTAATGTTCTGTTCTATAATTTGTTCCTTAATGTTCTGGTCTAACTTTGACTTTTGATATTCCTTTGGGTAAAATATTTCTCCAAATATATTACCAGATTATTAGATTGTGTCCTGTAGGTAGAGATGCACATTCTACTCTGACCAGAATCTATGAACTCATTTTGTAATCCACAGGGACCTAAAGGTCATGGTTTATGTTGTTGTTTTAGCTCGGCATGTACTAAATCCTAATCATTGATTACATTTTGATTCTCGAACAACTAGCTTACACATAAACACACGTCAAAAAATTATTTGGACCGAAACACACACACACACACACATTCATACAATACTCAGATTTGAACACAACCATAGCACCAGGCCAGTAGCCAGGTCAAAGTAAGCAGGGGGCACCAATACCCAGCAAGGGGGCAGTTTTTCTCATTTTAGTTACTTTTTCTTTATTTTTTCCTCCTTTTCTTTTTTAAGCGGGGCGGGGGAGCACTCCACACCTAGCGGGGGGGGGGGCACGGCCCCCCCAGTGCCCCCCCCTTGGCTACGGGGCTGCATAGCACTAGACACCAATAGACATTTCAACTATCACCCATTGTTCGTACTCACACACACTCAAACAATATCCAACACACTCACAGAATACTCATACGCACTAAAATACACACACGCACACACACACAAACCAATACAAAACCAAGTCTATAACCAGCAAATATTTAACTTCAGTGTTATATTTATTTTTATAGATTTGATATTTCAATGTGTAGACCTAGTAATAACGAAGTAATATTTAAATATATGCCGTATATGTTTATAACGAATAACTATATTAATTTGTGTTACATATGTCCAGTGGCGTAGCGAGCTTAACTCGAGCCCGGGGCAAAATACCTTTTTGGCGCCCCCCAGTCGAAAACCATATAATATTATATGTAAAATATATCATTTGGCGCTCCTCTTGAGTAGCGACCGGGGCATGATGACCCCCCTTGCCCCCCCCCCAATACGCCACTGCATATGTATACAGTCTGTAACGATAAAACGTCTGCATTTTTTCGTTGCTATATTCGTTAATATCAAAGAACAGTTTCAATGTGTAGATTTATTAATAACGGAGCAATATTTTAGTATTTGTTAAAATTGTTTATAGCGAAGAATTATTTCATGAACCCCCAAAATGGGCTGCTACCCGAAGAAATATCAGGGGCCCCCCACGATTTGGGGCACCGCTGTGTACAATAAACAGCCATAAAATAGCCCAGCGATC
The DNA here is from genome assembly GCA_021962125.1 of Bulinus truncatus. Lineage (NCBI taxonomy): Eukaryota > Metazoa > Mollusca > Gastropoda > Planorbidae > Bulinus > Bulinus truncatus. Next base: position 8,086,157 of record JAGDYQ010000027.1, on the reverse strand, counting down.
AAGAGACCCCTTAAATAAAATGGGGCCCCGATCAAAGTGTGACCAATGGGTCCCGCCATGTCCTCCAAAAGTTGAAATATAAATACAAATATATTTATAAAAGCGACTGTGTCCACTGAGCTTCATGGTGACCTTGACAATTAGGGTTGCCCCCCCTACCGTAGCGGCGGCCCTAAGATATCAAATTGTGTGGACAGAGGGGGGCAGGGGCGGCCCTGAGAAATCCTTTGGAATGTGTGGGCAGAGAGCACGGAGAGGGTCTGATCATATCAACTTGTTATATACTGTGGGGTACTGTCTGTTAAAAAAAACAACAAAAAAAAAACCTTGACTTTGTCCACAATTGAATTCATTCAAAAAAAAAAAAAAAAAAGAAATGAATTATTTAGCTCTAATAACTTCTCTAAAATTGTTAAACAAATAATTCCATTCCTGATCACAACATTTTTCTTTCCACGCTTCAACTAATATTCAAGCGACAATTTCATTTAGTTTTTTTCTTCCGTTACAGTTTAACATCAAACTTTTTTTTTTATTATTTCTCTCCCATTCTTACACATTGGAGAGATTTAAAAACCAAAAAAGTGCGTTGTTAAAATGTCAGAAGCACGAGAATATTTGTCGATATTTTGTCCAGTTTTGAACTGAGGTCTGAAAAAAATACTTGGACGATTTCTGGCTCAACGAGCACTTGCTTTTGTTTATAATTTTTTTTTAAACACTGAATGAGATTGTTTTTATTTTTAGAGCATTTTCCCCGTTTTGTCTGTCTGTCTGTCTGTCTGTCCGTCATCACCCTAGATCTCAACAACCATAAGTCCTAGACCCATGATGTATATATCATTTTGTAGGTCTTGGCCTGCCAAGAAATGACTTTTTCCATTTCGCGATCTGACCTCTGAGGGCCGTAAAAGGGGCCTTATAAACTACCGTTTTTTACTATATAAGCTACATTAATAAAGGAGCGCCCTATATCTCAACAACCATAGGTCCTAGACCCATGATGTATATATCATTTTGTAGGTCTTGGCCTGCCATGTGTACATCAAAAGTTCATTTTGCGATAGGACCTCTGAGGGCCGGGCTTCAGGGCTCCTAAGGGGCTTATATATTATATATATGGCCCCATTCTACACCTTGTACGTTCAATAACCCATTCATTTGGTGCGAAATACTGCAGCACGTAGTTTCACCAAGATTTATTAACCCATTAATGCATGAGGTCTCATTTTTCATTAATATTTGCATAGTACGTGTAGTTTGGGCATTTATTGACTATACCAAACGTAAAAATTATAAAAAAATGTGTATAACGCAAATTAAGGGCCCCCAAATTTTTGTCCTTAAAAAAGGACGCTATGCGTTACATCCCACCTGAACTTGAACATTGTCACATCACAAATCTAGACAATTAAATCTTGACAAACGCTGTATTTTATCATCTCAATGCAAAGAAACAACATAAAAAATATAATTAAAATGCATAAGTCAGAAATACTGTTTTAATATAATTGTCAATTTTTAATAATATGACGTAAATAACAAAATAATAGTGTAAATGTAAGTATGTTTCCAGTGTCACCATAAGGTGTATTAGTCAGTCTAGTATCAGTGACAGCTGTTGATGTTTTGCCGCTTCTGACAGCCTGTACAGTTGCCAAGCATTCTGCACACTGGCGTCAATGGCTAAACAGAATCGAGCCCACCAACATTACTTGATGGGGATGTTGATGTGAAAATGTGCGATGTTTTGGTCCATTCTGTCTGTCTCTCCCAAAAATTGATTGACCACTGGTTGACCAACACTTGGCTTGTGCTGTTTGTTCCACACCAAAAGCAGTTTGATAGCATTGTAACGACATTGTTATTGTTATTTTTCAAAAAACTGCAATAATTCCGGACTCCCTGTCCACACGACTGTCAAAGGATTTTCATGATTCCTTTATCATCTTATCATTTTCTTTCAATGAACGCTTCTCCATCCTGTTTACTAGAATAATTCCTGTGACTGAATAATTCATGTCCTTTTAATGATCAATCAGTCGTGGTGTTGTAATAAAGAGTTATCAATATATGTCTAGCAGGTAGTTTCTTCATCAACTGGACTACCACAGAGCCACCTAGACCAAGATCCGCATTGAATGAAGTTGTTTTGATTTCTGCATGGCATACAGATTGGTCATTTGAGTGATATAGTCAACAACTTCATCGTCGTGTAACATTTCAAATAGAGCTGACGATGTGTGATCAATACCTGGTGCTAACGGTGTGTGATCAATATCTGATGCTGAAGTGACACTCCATGGAATTTCTTTTTCTTTCAGGTCAATTTCAACCAATTTCTTGTCGGTGGTGTAGTTTTCTTCGGACGTGATGACTTTATTGGACCCACGCCATTGCAACTGCTATCATCATGACTAGTTGTAGAACGTCTGTTGCGTTTTGAGTCGCTGCTGCCCGATTGGATGTTGACTGCTGCCATTCGAGAATGCCTGTCCAAATTATGTACTTCAGCTAATGGAAACACATCATTTTCAGCTTAATCGTCATTATCTTCAGCAATGTCGTTAACGCCTATATGCTTTTTGTCAAAATCGGAAACGAGTAGAGTATCTTCTGCCTGAGCACGTAATTGATTTCCAGAGAGATTATCAATATCACCAATATCATCTTCGGGACCACTGTCTCCATTAGATTTTGTACCATCTTCCGGTGGCAAGATAAAAATATCTGCACTTTTAAAGTCATCTTCTAGCATGCTAAACACATCAGTCACCGTGTAAGATCTAGAAAAAAAAATTGGACACATTACTGCTAAATCACCCAACAGACATTCAGGTGGGGTCTAACGCATAGCGTCCTTTTTTAAGGACACTTTTTTAATTATATGAAAAACAATATTAGCAAACTCATTGCACAATGACTTACCAACAGGCATTAGGAAACAATATTTACTATATAATAATTACATAAACTGTTCGTGACATACCTTTTACGTGGAGGCATTCCTAAAATAAAACTTTCCCACAAAATCGAACTTTAACCATAAAATAAAAATACAAAATTTCAGCAAATACGATAATATCCGGTTTAGACCATTGCGAAAATAAACAAGGGGTGCACAGATTTATTTGTTTCAGACCAATATACACATTTGTATAGCACGTCCTTAAAAAAGGACGCTATGCGCTAATGGGTTAAGAAACTCATCAAATGAAATAGTAAGCTTGTGTTCTGAGTTTAATTGAAAGTATCAGAGCTATGCAACAATTGACGGAGTTTTCGGACGATTAAATGACTACAATTTCGAATGTTTTCAATTATGAGTCCTATTTCAGTAACCACAAACCACTGTAGTTAGATTTAAGAGAAAATAATTTTTTTTTCAAATATAAAGAAACGTCTTTATAATATTTTTTTTACAGATACATGCATTACACAATTGAATTTATAAACATTTCCAAAATGTACAAATATTTACTGAAAGCCATACATAACATGAAAATGCGCTAACACGTCCTGTGTCCAGAATGGAACAGGCTTAATTGCTTGTTGTACTTTCCAGCGATATATAACCATGAAGTTGCAACTGTATTTAAAGTATGTTGTCTGCCCGTATCAGTTGTCTGTCAATTGTCAGCTGAGTACCAGTTTCAGTCAGTATCACTGGGATACCAGTCTCAGTTTGTGTCAGTGGGATATCTTACTTTGTGTCAGTGGGATATCAGTCTCTATGTCAGTGGGATATCAGTTTCAGTGTCAGTGGGATATCAGTCTCTATGTCAGTGGGATATCAGTTTCAGTGTCAGTGGGATATACGTTTCTATGTCAGTGGGATATCAGTCTCAGTGTCAGTGGGATATACGTTTCTATGTCAGTGGGATATCAGTTCAAATGTCAATGGGATATACGTTTCTATGTCAGTGGGATATCAGTTCTAATGTCAGTGGGAATTCATTTTCTATGTTGGTAGGATATCATACTCTCTGTCAGTGGGATATCAGTCTCTATGTCAGTGGGATATACGTTTCTATGTCAGTGGGATATCAGTTTCTATGTCAGTAGGATATCAATTCTAATGTCAGTGGGATACCAGTCTCTATGTCAGTGGGATATCAGTTTCTATGTCAGTGGGATATCAGTCTCTATGTCAGTGAAATATCAGTTTCTATGTCAGTAGGATATCAATTCTAATGTCAGTGGGATATCAGTTTCTATGTCAGTAGGATATCAATTCTAATGTCAGTGGGATATCAGTTTCTATGTCAGTGGGATATCAGTTTCTATGTCAGTGGGATATCAGTTTCTATGTCAGTGGGATATCAGTTTCTTTGTCAGTGGGATATCAGTCTCATTTTGTGTCAGTGGGATATCAGTTTCTATGTCAGTGGGATATCAGTCAGAACGGTTGATAACACAGCCCAACAAAAAAAAATTTTTTGTGAATTGCCAAGAATGTATGAATGATTTTATAGCAATTCATGGGTGCTGATTTAAAAACTGCCACTGCTTTTGCTGAATTGGCTCTAGTTTCTGAGATATTGGACACCCTTGAAAATATGATTGTACCCTTTGTGTAAAACAAATGTAATAGGTTTGGTGTCTGTTGTTTAATTAAACTATATCAAGTTATAACTTGTTTTTTTTTTATTTTATCTCCGCTTTCTAAAGACATCTTGAGTTCATTACGAAGATGCTGCAAAAATAATCAGAATGTATTCTGTTACATCTCTGGACAATACATGATTGAAATATAACCGACTTTGTGCAGCAGGCATATTTGGCTTATTTCGGTGTGAAGCTGGGAGACCAAGACATGTCTTGGGTTCCCCATTAGGTCTGCAAAAACTGTGTGGAGAGCCTACGGCAGTGGACAAACGGTGAGAAGAAATGTCTAAGTTTAGGTGTACCAATGGTATGGCGAGAGCCGAAAGACCATTTTGGTGATTGTTATTTTTGTATTGTGAATTTTAAAGGCTTCAATCGCCACAAGAAATCTAAGTGGGATTATCCTGATATTGAATCTGCAAGGAGACCAAATCCACGTAGCAGTGAAGTTCCTATACCAGTGTTTACTGGATTATTAGAGCTTTCATCATCAGACTCCGATGAGGGGCAAGATCTGGAGTTTTTGGCAGGTGAAAAGAGTGGAAGCGATTATGAAGGAAGTTCTTCAACACCTCAACCATTCAGCCAAGAAGAATTCAATGACCTAATACGAGACCTAAATCTGTCCAATCAAGCATCATTTTAGCGTCCAGGCTCAATGAAAGAAATCTTCTCAAACCAGAAGTTAAAATAACATTTTATCTGAAAAGAGAAGAGTTTCTTCTTCCATATTTCAGCCAAGAGGAAGATCTAGTTTACTGTAATGACATCCCTGAACTTCAGCTCCAAATGGGACTACAAGACTACCATTCCGAAGACTGGCGTCTTTTTAAAGACAGTCCCATCAGAAGCTTGAAATGCGTTCTGTTACACAATGGTAACCGCTATGCATCTCTTCGCATTGCTCACTTAACAATACTTAAAGAAGAGTATGAGAATATCAAAACAGTATTGCAGAAAGTCCGTTAGTATGAGCATCAGTGGTCAATTTGTGTTGATCTAAAAATGGTAAACTTCTTGCTTGGGTAGAGTCAGGATACACAAATTACCCATGCTTCATGTGCCTTTGGGATAGCAGGGCAAGGGAAGATCATTGGACCAGAGTGGCATGGCCTGCAAGGGAAATCATGACTGTCGGTAAAGAAAATATCATCAACAAGCCACTGGTTGACAAAAATAAGATCATTCTCCCACCGCTTCATATCAAATTAGGTTTAATGAAACGATTTGTTAAGGCTTTGGACAAATCTGGCAATTGCTTCAAGTATATTTCAGATCATTCCCCGGATTGAGCATGGAGAAGCTGAAAGCTGGGATTTTTGACGGTCCTCAGATTCGGAAACTCATCAATGATCGAAATCACCTTCTTCATGGAATAGTTGTCGGGAACTTCTTAGGTAATAACAGAGCAGAGAATTACGAAGAACGGGTGCAAGATATGCTCGCTAACTTCAGAAACAGTGGAACAAATATGAGCATCAAGGTACATTACCTGCACAGTCATTTAGACAAATTTCCAGGTAACCTTGGGGACTTCAGTGAGGAACAAGGCGAGAGGTTCCATCAGGATATGAGGGTGATGGAGGAGAGTTATCAAGGAAGATGGGACATACATATGATGGCTGACTACTGTTGGAGCCTCCAGCGCAATGGACCCAACGACACACACAAAATGAAGTCGAGCAAACAGCGATTTGCTAATGCATTACCATAGACAATTATCATAATAATTAATTAATTAATTGGACATAATTAGTTTTTCAAATGAATATGTTTTCTTCTATAACACTATTACACATATTTTTGAACAAATTTCTGCATGACTATTAACAGTTTCACTATTTGTTAGTATACTATTATACTTCATGCACTTCTTGACAAATGCCAAATACGGTGCATACATTATTTAATTAATTTTAATTATCTCGTAAAATAGAGCCAATCTAGCAAAAGCACTTACATATTCTAAATCAGCATAGTTGAATTTGTATAAAATGATTCAAATATCACTGGCAATGAATTCACTGTTTACCAGTGTAATGGAAATTAAATTTAAAGTTTCTCATTTGTTAATAATTCAGTCAATTCCTTTCGCAAAACTATAGACTCGTCAAATCCGCAGCTGAACTAGAATCCTAAATCCAACATGTATTACTCCATTTTTAAAACGTCTTCGAACGTTTGATTTAAAATCAGAATGCAGAGTCTTCAGATGCTGACAATAAGTGTTCACATCTTCATCTTGCGTTTCTTTGTTTAGTAAATTTTGAAATTGACAGAGTTCTCTTGTCCCAAATTACGCTTATACATTTAATGTTTTGTTTATAAAAGCAAAGAAAAACATTATTTTTATTAAATTAAGTTCATTGCGTTCAGATTGTGGATTTACTTCATACAATTTTTAATATGTACGTTTAACGATCAATAGCATTTTTTTAAAGAAATCAAGTGGGATAATAAAATAACGTATTAGTGACGCAGTGAGTTAAAGAGACTATAATATCAAGTCAAACAGAGGCCTTTTGACATCCAGGACGGACTTCAGTATGAAGCAACAAGCGATCAAATTATTAATCATTTTTATAAAAAAAACGTGTTTAAATCATCTGCCGTTTAACTAATTGCTTTTGACTCAATTCAGACGCAAGCTTAGATGTTTATCAAACCAAAAAATCTGGTCATTGCAAATACATCTATGTTGAAAATCATCTGTAACGTCCTAGTATAGCTGGCGCATCGTCATAGCAACACATTACTTTTTACGGTTGTTGATTTTTTTAGAAAAACTCCCAGAATCCCTGGTAGATTGATTCACCTTCAGTGTGTCAGTGGCTAAATTAAATCTTTTTTTTTCTGTCCTAATTCTTAGATATTCCAAAAGTAATGCTTCATTTCCTAGAAAATTTGACTTGTTAAGCTGTTCTTGGAATACACATTTTATAAAAATAATCACATAATGATTGTTCAACGTCATGAGCTATTTCTGCAACAATCTCAAAAGCCGGCTTGTATAATACAGTATTTAGGTCATCACTAATAGCCGGCGTGTGTAGTACAGTATTAGGATCATCACTATTAGCATGCATAACCTTTTCTTCACCAATGGAAGTAGGGGGGGGGGGGTAAATTAACTTGAAATATGTACAGCGGTTGGAAACAGGCATTCTGTGAAGTTGCCGAGAAAGTTAGAAAGAAGAGAGAGAAATAAGTTAAATGAAAGAACTAATTTGGTAGTCGACAGAGTACATAAATGTAAATAAATGATTGTTCAAAATTGTGAGCTTGCTTGAATCAAATATTTTATGTATGTATCAATAAGCGTTCAATTGCATCGAGTTTCACATGAACCCCCACCCCCTCCTCCTCCAAATGAACAAAGAATCTTCCACAACCTCCCCCCTGAATAGTTTCATCGTCCCCAGGGTAGTGATATCACCCGCTTTGAGACTCACTGGCCTACATCATCATTTGTGGAATACGTCAATACGTTTGTCCATTTACAATAGTATAATGTTTTTTTTAAAGCTATTAACGAATACAGCTTAATGATGTTCTATATCACAATACACATCTCCCATTACTTGCCAGGTACCCATGATAAGCCCGGTGGGACGTATTTAACACTACTGGCTGTAGTCAGTGAGATATCATGCGGCGATTTTTTCGACAGGGTTTGAAACTATTCATTTTACATCCACACCAATGTTCAAAATGTTTGCTTCAAAAGATATTAGCTGTGGTCAACTTTGGAGTGAAATTCAAATTATGTGCGTGCAACATAACAATATGTAGATGGAAAAAACAAAACATTGTATTCGCTCGGTTGTAAGTTGTTTGTGCGCGCTTAGGTGCACAACTTAGTTGCAACTGTCATCAACACTCGTGCGCTCTACCATCGGCCACTCTGTATATGCATGCTGACATAGCCCCCTTCCCCCATTTTTCACATATAAAACACTCAAACATTAATCAGTTAAATGTTTGAACCCCTAAACATCTCTACTCACACAACGAAGAACCACTCCAGCACACAACTCAACTCTCCACTAAACATCTCTACTCACACAACGAAGAACCACTCCAGTACACAACTCAATTCTCCACTAAACATCTCTACTCACACAACGAAGAACTACTCCAGCACACAACTCAACTCTCCACTAAACAGACATTTAATGGGAACTCATTGTCACGATATAATTGGTGTTTGATAACAGATTCCTTCCCTTGGTACTGTCTAATGTCACAGCTAAGAGAGTTTAACAGACTATTCAAAAAGCACCATTGCTTCCCACATGTCTCCACAAATTTCCCTTGCATCGGGAATTTAAAAAAGAAATCAAACTGTTGAAAATTTAATTTCAATTAGAACTAAATGATTGACGTGAAATCGAGTCATTTTTCATGACTATGAAATTATTGAAAGGGTCATTTTCTCATGGTTATGAAAGTACGCGATATAAACATTTTTTTCCTGGGTACAAAGTGTGTTTTCCCAATACGTTATGATTAAAACAAATAGAAAATAGCTAAAGTTCCAAAAAACTTTGTTGCTATGATAAGGATAATGATATTTTGAAATTCGTGTTTTCTTGAATATTTTCGAACTGTTTTCCAGAAAATTCTTGATTCGCATTTAATACTGAGTAGTCTTCTAGAATATTCTTTCAAAAAAGTATTAGAGCTTTCTCGGACTGTCCAATAGTAGTTATACAAGTATAAAAGCACAGGTGACTTGAACAAACATTTCGGTTTATGTTATTGATGAGTAAGAGAATAACAAATCGTAGTTAAAGAGCGAGTATCGATTTAGATGAAATCAAGAAGTTGTTTGCACACAGCAGATGAATTTTGCTACGTGTGTGGACAATTTATAAAGAAAAGAGCCAGAAACTATTCCGTGAATGCATGTCGTAAGATGTGCGAGGCCTACAAGGCATACTTCTGCATGCCTGTTGTGGATCAAGACAAGTCAAAGGCACCTCATTTCACATGCAAATATTGCAAGAAACTCTTGAAGGTAAGATAAACATTTGCTGCTCGCTTATATGACAGTGCTTTATAATGTAGAATTTCAATTACTTAGATCTTGTACAGTCTAAGGAGCTGCTATTAACAAAAATGTCACATATATTAATGTATTATAGTAAAATATGTTATATGCTTATATCGTATACTGCATTAAGTAATGTGTAAAATTTCCTGCTTTTAAATTTATATAATTAGTTATATCTGCTATGTTACAGGTTGCCTGTTTGCACTCCTTCGAAGAGGGATCAGCCATCTTCAGAAGACAGCAGCAAATCAGGCAGCAAGGATGTTATTGGAGATACAGATTACGATTTCACAGATTGGGTTGAGGAGAGATGGCCACACCCCTAACCACCAATGATCTGATCAGAGACTTTGGTCTTACCAAATCCTGTGCTGGGCTTATGACATCCAGGCTCAAGCAGTGGAACGTGTTGGATGAATGCGTGCGTCACTGATCAGAGAAAGCGTCACCAAACATTTCCCAACTTCTTCAGTTGGCAAGATGGGCTGTGCTATTGCAACAAAGTGACAGGTCTAGTCGAAGCTATAGGTTTCACATGTAAACCAAGTGAATGACACCTATTCATAGACAGCTCAAAGCTGTGCTGCTTCACAACAGAAACAACTACCCTTCACTTCATAAGAGGCCTACATCAGTGTAAAGATCTTGCTGAGTACCTTGTAGTATGATTACTATGGATGGAAGGTCGTAGGAGACTTCAAATTGGTGTCATTACTGATGAGCCTTCGAGGTGATTTCACGAAATGTCAATATGTATTGGACTTTGAACGTCGTTAACAAGAGCAGTATAACGAAAACATGATGGGGGACTACTTTTGTGTGCTTCTTCGAGAAAGTGATTTGCTGTACACTCTCAAATGTAGAAAACCTAATCATTTCTGAACCTTTTTAATTGATTACTCGTCTGTCTTTGTCAATTTATCATGCTAGTCTTTTTTCATAGTACGGGTGAACGAGAAAATATAAGTTTCCTTGTTTTGTCACAATAAGTAAAACATTTTTCAGGGCTGTGGTCATAAAAACAAAGTTTGTGCTGAATGTTGTCTTTTTCGATTGTTTTTAGTCATGAGCAGTTTAATGATAACACTTAGAAGTCAGGAACAAAATGTGTGTTACAGAGTGTTATCGAAAGGATCATTTTCTCATGACTATGAAATTATTGCTGATTTATTTTAAAATACATTTTTATACAATTTTGTTCAAATTAATTTTTTGACAGGTTTTTTTTGTTATTCTAACGTTTTAAATAATGGACAATTCGTTCAAGTT
>JAGDYQ010000027.1:8060224-8070224 GCA_021962125.1 Bulinus truncatus | reverse complement strand
TTTGTGTTTTAACAATAACAATGTTTATTTTCTTTCCAGATTGTGATATTTGACCAAGTATTTGGAATCAAGATCTAAACTGTAAATACATTCATACAAAATACACATCTGCACATCTTTTTCTAACTTCAACTTCAACTGATATTTTATCCCATTGACTGTTAGCTGTTGCACATCTCTCTCTCCTTCTCTCTCTCTCTCTCTCTCTCTCTCTCTCTCTCTCTCTCTCTCGTGTGTATGACTTTTAGTCGGGGCATGGCCTAAGACGTCCCCTGGGTAGTGATATCACCCACTTTGAGACTCACTGGCCTACATCATCATTTGTATCAGATTATTGTATTTACTATTGGCCAAATCATGCCAGACCTATATGGGCCATTTACTTACACTACAGATGATGGTCAGTCGCTGACCACAGTTCGTCTAGCTCGAGATCTGGACTCGGCCTTATATTTGGGACTGCTACAGGAGGACTACAACATGAGTGATGAAAGTCTGTTGCTGTCGCCTGGTTTTAACATCACCAGTGCTCGCTGGTTCAATGAAAGCTGCCACTTATATATGGTAGGTTACACGAAGACAAACCCAAGACATCTACCGGTAAAATGTACGTTAAATCAAGACAAACTCTTAGCACCTGCCTGTACAAGGTACGTTATAGCAAGACGAACCCTAGACATCTACATGTACACAGTAGGTTACACCAAGACAAACTCTAGACAATTGCCTATGGTAGGTCATAATAAAACAAACTATAGGCAACTTCCTGTATAAAGTAGGTCATAATAAGACAAACTCTAGACAACTGTCTGTATAAAGTAGGTCATAATAAGACAAACTCTAGACAACTGCCTGTATAAAGTAGGTCATAATAAGACAAACTCTAGACAACTGCCTGTATAAAGTAGGTCATAATAAGGCAAACTCTAGACAACTGCCTGTATAAAGTAGGTCATAATAAGACAAACTCTAGACAACTGTCTGTATAAAGTAGGTCATAATAAGACAGCCCTAAACATGTACCCCGATAAGGTAGGTCACTCCAAAAAAAACCTCTCAAAACTATTTTTACAATTATGTTTTAATCAGCAAGGAATATTCACGTTTGTATGTTAATATTTACTATTCAATAATTAGCCAATGTATGTGTATTATTCATATTTTTCTTTGCAATAATACAGAAGTAAAGAAGTAGATTATCATTCTTTAATAGCGATACATCTAGTAAAAAAATATATGTATTTTTTCATTTCTCATTATACACTATAACCGAAATTAAACAAGCAGTATTTGAGTATACATTCATATTTTAGTTTACGTTAATAGATAGGGAGCGACCGATATGCCTTTTTACCGATAGTCCGATACCGATATTTTCCCCCAGCATTTTTACCGATACCGATATTTTCTTTTTAGGGGTTGTCCATTATTTTTGTCAACAAATTTTTGGCGATTTTTACCTCCCCCCTTCCCCTTGTCAACAAATTGTCAAACTTCCAGAGACCCCCCCCCTATAAAATTACGTCAACATTTGATTACCCCGCCCCCCCCTAAAAAGGTGGCTTCCAAAATGTTTGTGTGGCAAAATTAGTAGGAATATAGTTAGTTTAATTAAAATACTGAATGTTAAGCGAGTGTGTAACACAGAACTACAAACGCTGCTTAATTTTCCTATTTATTAAGTAATTATATTAAATTTAAAAATGTAACATTGTTAACGTCAACTTTTGACCTCTCCCCTCCAACAATTGTCAAAAATTTTCTGACCCCCCCCCCCTAATTTGTTGACGTAATTAATGGACAGCCCCTTAAGCAACGACAATGCCAAACACGTGTTTTTCTCCTGCTGTAAGACGTATTACAACCCATGTTCACGTATTTTGTAACACTTCGCCAACGCGTGTCTTGTTTACCCCCCCCCCCCGACTTCCCATCCCAAAAAAAAATACACACAGATGTTCACTAATTGTATCATCCAAGGTCATACATTAGAATTAAGAAATGCCAATCCTATTGTTTCAAGGTCATATCTCTGATGTAGTCGTGACAATTTCTGTGTACGGGTTTTTTTTTTCTTTTTTAAATCTTGTCTGATCTGGTTATAGAATTGGGTTATTTACTGATTTTTTTTTTCTGCAATTCTGTTGACAAAAAAAAAAACAATGTATCGGCAGCCAAAAAACGGCCGGTCCGATAGTTAACCCATAGTGCCAATATCGGTTCGATATCGGTCGCTCCCTACAACAATCGGCCGATCCGATATTAACCGACACCGATACCGATCCGATTATCGGTCGCTCCCTAGTAATAGACTAATAAACAACCAATATTATTGGTGCATGGCCTATATATTCATATTTTACTTAAAACTAAAACAGTTATAAAAAGCAATGCGTTTGTGCATTTATTCATATTCTACTTTACAATAATACAATATTAAATAAGGAATATTTAGCCAGTATCTCTTCATGTAACGGTGATTTTTCTGTTCACCAGATGCCAACGGACGTCATCAAAAACATCATTGAACCGACCATCGTCACAGTGGGGATATGTGGCATCTTGCTCACCCTCGTGGTGCTCACCAGAAAATGCATGATTAACTCGTGCAACTGCTACCTGACCGCTCTGGCCATAGGCGATCTCATGGCCTTGGTCATCATCACTTTTAGGTTCTTGACGGAGAAGTTCATGGACTGTGAGATGAAACGTGGCGCTGAAGGGGCAATGTTGGACTTGTACTCAAGTGAGATGAGATTTGAAAATGTTACTGTCGAGTTAATTACGTTAAATAGAATATAACCCCTTGTCACGACAGTGAAAATAGATAGATAGACATAGATAGATAGACAGACAATATATTGATTAAGAGATGGATAGAGACAGGGGCGGATTTGGGGGGGGGCGAGGGGGTCATGCCCCCTCCCGTTATCGCAAGTTTAGGTAAGACATCATTAGATTATCGAAATATTTTTTGTTCTAAGACAAATTTTCAACAATGAAAATTGTCGGGGGGGTCAAGATTTGCCCCCCCCCGTCAAAGTTGTCTAGATCCGCCCTTGGATAGAGAGGCAGCTAGATAAACAAATTGTAAAGACAGTGAAAGTAGTTCAGGACTGATGCTTTAATACCAGCAGCGTGTAGGGTTAGGGATGACGTAATTAGGTGGGTAGACAAAAACCTCAAGGATGAATCCCATTAGACAAAAATCTCAAGGATGAATCCCATTAGATAAGACCCTGATGGACCAAAGCTGACGGTTGAAACCCGGATGGACGATACCCTATTAGACAAAACTTGGATGGACGATACCCTATTAGACAAAACCCGGATGGACGATACCCTATTAGACAAAACCCGGATGGACGATACCCTATTAGACAAAACCGGATGGACGAAACGTCATTAGAAGAAACCCTGAGGGTCGAGACCCCTTTCCTCAAAAACCTTGACGGACAACCATTCCATACCGAAAAGAACGAAACCCCCCAATGCAGATAAATAGTTGACTAAAAGGCAATATAATAGCAAACATTTGCGAAACATTTCTTAAGTATTTCTGTGCATTCTCGTTCAATGTCTGCATTTAATTCAGGGTATGTATCGGATTTATAATCAAATCATGAACTGGAGCAGACGTCAAATTGAAAAATTGCGTTGAGAAAAGTAATAAAAAATATTTGTGCATTCTAATTTGTTTTCAAAATGATGAGCATTTAATAGATACAGTTTTTCAAAGTTTAAAATCTAAAATATGTGTATCTATCTATACAATTTCTTAAAACGCATATTCTGAATTTACCTGAATGTTGTTATAAATCTTTAAGCGTCTATTCTGTATTACCTGCAATGCTAACAGTTTGTCCTTTCTCTTGTTTCAGTGATTATCATGGATATATTCCACAATCTGGCTGTTGGTGTCACTGTCATGCTGGCAGTGGAGAGGTACATTGCCATCTGTCATCCAATGAGGGCTATGGGAATGTGCACGGTGAGGAGAGCCCGGATAATCATTGTGCTCCTGGCCGTCGCATCCACCATATTGATGTGTCCCAGGTTTCTGGACATTGAGGTCACGTTTGCCAGAAAAACTTCTGGAGAGATCATCTTGACGGCGACGCATGCGTACAAGTATGACAACCAGTTGTACAACTACATCGTCACAGGTGAGTTGCTTGACAAACAGGCTGTACAACTACATCGTTACAGGTGAGTTGCTTGACAAACAGGCTGTACAACAATGTAGCGTTTAGAATTTACCCCCACCTTCTCCGGCCCATCTCTACACCGGCAGGTGAAACTTCCCCTCCCTTAAGAGTGACTCATCTTAGTTGACCATATTACGTAACCTAAGGTCATGGCCAAGCCAAGCTCCCAACTTACTTTGTTGTCCGTAATGACACATGCATAGAGAGCGTGATCATCTCCCTACCCCCGACCTTTGTTAAGTAAGAAATAAGTTAGTAGACAGAAGATGAGAAAAAGATGCAGTAGAGTATAGTGCTGACAGGCTTAGTAGTTAGACTATTTAGTTCGGTGTAGACAGTCCAAATAGTTAGAAGTTGTTTGCTTTAGATAGAAGTAGTTAGAAGTTAGTGTATTAAGTTTTGTTAAAGTTCTATTAAAGTATTTTGTATACAGTGTACTGCACTGACTTAGTTTTTTATATATTAGTCTCATAAAAGTTAACGTTACATATTTGGCGAGTCTGCCCTCAACTTATTATTGTAATGAGTAAAGTAACATATTAGTTGAGTCTCAAAATTAATGTTACATATTTGGTGAACTTATTAAAACCACCGTAACCAAACTACATGGACGGGGGTGAGTTGAGTTATAACCAGCTGCATGGGTATATTAATGCATGTGGTTACAGAAGTACATGGTCACATGTCAGTTGTATTACAACCAACTACAAAAGCATATTATTGCATGTGTATACACCTGTACAGCTACATTTTCACATAAGTCCGAATGACAAAATCATTGTACAGGAAACTTCATTACAAACTAGACGTGTATTTAATCATTCATCTCGCCTAAAAAATGAGTAGAAGATGGTAAACTTTATAAAGGTTGTAAAAGATCTGCGATTCGAAACTTACTAGTCAAGTGAACTACACTTCATCAGCTTTTAACCGTGCCTAAATATTCGGGAAAATCGGTATGGATTTTTTTTTTCTTTACCACATAAAAGAAATGCTTGGTTTGATTAAATGATTGGTTTGATTGTTAAGACCATTCGTAGTAAGTAGAGACCAGACTAGTCCTTCACATGGAATGACTTATGTCCTTTGAGGCCAGGGCGCAGAGGGAAAGGTTGGGTCCTCTACAAAAAGAGAGACTTATTAAAGGGTTTAAAATTGGTCTCTGTGTGGCCCAGTGCCGTGGTGAGCTTAACTCGCACCCGGGGCACAATACCTTTTTAATACCTTCTTAGCGCCCCTCCCCCATTCGAAAACCATATAATATTATATTTAAAATATACTATTTGGCGCCCATTTGTGAGTAGCGCCCGGGGCATGATGCCCCTCTTTCCCACTCCTCGCTACGCCTCTGGTGTGGCCTCTAAATATTCGGGGACCATGGGCGCAAGTCTTTAAATCCACCGCTGGTCCTTCAGTTTACGACTTTACGGCTGCACGTTAAACCATACATGTTTGTGAAGTTTTAAAAAAGTATTTATAACAGCTGACTGTTGTACAGGTCAGTGCTTCATAGCCCGTGGTATGTGGTACAATGATGTTCAGTGAAGTCACTTGAAGTCATTCACACAAAAAAAAAAATAACAAAACTGAAAATTCTTGCCAAAAATAAATGGTGGCTAAAAAGTTTGTGTTGTTTGTATTTTTTTTTTTAGTGATGGAGTTTCATTTTTATTTTTTCTGTTTTTATTGATTTCTGAAAATGTTTGGATATTTCTGCTTCCGCGATGACGTAAAGGGTGTTTTTTTTTTTGTAGCTAATGTAAACACACTGCATACATGTATATAATAGCCAAAGATATTTTAAAAATTACCAACACTTTTTAAAAATAATGACCTTGTTGCTAAAACAACTGCGGCAATATTGAATCTTTATAACAATTACTTAAAAATATTAATGTTTTATCTCTGAAAACTAGTAGATGTGTTGTAAGTATTCCACTGATGAAAAACTTAGTTGCATGACTTTTAAAAAAAAGTTTGAGAAGCACTGAGTTAGATGCACGGGCTACAATCATAACTGGGGAAAAAAATGTGAAGAAATAGAAAAAAAAAAACTGGCAGCAAGTATGACGCCTGGTCTAAACTAAGGGACATGATCATGTGGCCACAATCTGATGTCTGACATATTAACCAGGGGATTTCAATGAAACGTCCGCCCGACTCCAGGGTTTCCCGTTAGCCACAATATGCATAAGTAGTCTAAGTGACGTGTGGTGTACCTGACTATGTGGGGGGGGGGGGTCCAGACCAGTTATCTAGTTTCTTAAAGATTGGCTTACATTACAATTGACGGCATTCTATTGAGGATTGAAAAAAGGGGGGGCGGGGATGAGATGACAGAGATATTGGGAAAGGGGGTGGGGATGAGATGACAGAGATATTGGGAAAGGGGGGAGGGGGACAAATCAGGGACTAATTTCAGATTCCGCCTGTTGGACAAGTATGGCGGTTCGGGATGTTAATTTTGTTTTACTTGGGCTGTTTTTGAACGTGTTGAAATAAATTACGAATAAAATTTGTAAGCATTTTTTTTTAATGTCTGGCTGGTTTTTGTTGGGTTTAACAAAATAAAATACAGTTGATAGAGTCCCAGTTACCTTCCCGTAGCGTCTCCAAAGCTACTGCACTAATAGCTATGGTGGGGATGAAAGAAGGGCAACATAAAAACAGTCCCACTAGGGGCTTAAAGGATCTAAGACATTTTATTTCATCCTTAAAGGGACTTCACACACTCACACATGCACACTAGAGTGTTTCAAAGGATAATGGTGAAAAAAAATTGTTTAATTCACTTTCGCATACCCCCCAGAAATGTGAGGTTTCGGGTCAGTAATACGATGGCCAAATTATAGGAAAAAATATTGTGTCTAAGTGACTGCTCATTAGTATCAAACTTTTAAGTTTTTTTTTTTGCAAAAGGGTCATTCCATGTCAACTCAACCAGTTTTTTTACAATTGTTCACCCGACCCTCTCAGATCTTTTTGAAATTTTTAGGGCTTGTTGTACATTCAAAGTTGAGTGATTCCTGAAAATTTCAGACCATTTGGTCAAAAACTTTGTGAGATATGATTTTTTAAAGTTTTAAGGGTAGTCACGAGTTCGCGTAACATTTAAATTTTCGCGATATTTGAATGTGAATATTTCAAAAACTAAAAGAGGTATCAGACTGAAATTTTCAGTATTTACTCATTGTTTTATTTTGAGTTGAATGATGTATTTATCTCAAGTGTAGCTTGCACAAAGAATGCCCTAAAAATTTCCAAACATTGCACTTCAGACAGTTTTCATCAGTATTTGACCCAGTATAGCCAAGAACCTATAAGACATGAAATGATGTTTGTTATACAGTTAGTAAGTAACATATATGTGTATACTATTTTGATAGAGAATTCCTGTTAATCAAATAATAGTGTACTCATGTTGGGCCCCTTTAAGCATCATGGTCTGCTTTTCTCTCATAAAGCCAAGCTTTCTCACTTTTTGTTAACTATGAGCTGGATGTAGAGACATCAATAGCAGCAAATCGTGATGTATCAAGGGTCGGTCACGTTTCCTTGAAACATTTGAACAGTGAAATGTGTGGTGCAGATGATTTAAACAGCTTGTCAAACACTGCTGCTGATATTATTTCAAAGATGTGATGACGGCATGCTAGAAATAGAAGGCGTTTGTCAAACATCCGCTGAATAACTGTTATGGCGCCAGTTTAAACTCCTGTGTTAGAACTTGTATCAAAACAAAGACCAGCCAGCCATTCTGGGACACCTTTCAACTCATGTAGTATCTGAACCACAGCTTTACCCATTAATTCACCAGTTGATCTTGGAAGTTGTAGAATTTTCAGAAGCTCTTCAACCTTCACTCAAGACACAACAATTGGCATTCGATCAACTAGCTCGTCTAATTGGCCACCAACATCTGGTAGTAATTTTCCATCAAAATGAGCAACTAATGGTGTGCTTGGCACAAACATCTCCTTCTGGTTTACTGTGACTGATTGGCAAACATTTTTTCTAGCTCTATATATTCAGGGGTTTTTTTGCTCAATAAGAGGTGGTGGGTCTCTTCAATAAGAGGTGGTGGGTCTCTGAAGTTTTTAACTTTTTACCAAATGAAGAAAACTATAAGAGGTGCCGGGTTGCATTTCAGAGGTGCCGGATCGCAGATCCGGCGCGCTACATGGCAAAAAAACCCCTGTATATATTGTACTTGTTGACAGTGATACTGTTGTTGATTCATCAGCAGGAAAAATTCAACTTTCAACTCCATCTGCCTATCACTTGACAGCCTTTGTTCTTGCCAAGCTAAACATATTTCTTGTACAATGCTTTCAGCTTGGCAACAGCATTAGGTTTCTGTGTCGTTGGGATGTGCGCTATAAACAATATAGCAAAAACTTCATCGATCACATTTGAGCAGCTTTCAGAGAGAGAAAGCTTCTGACTCTTCAAGTAATAAAGCAAACGACGCAGAGTGAGCCCCATAGTTGGTAGGCTGTTAGAACAAGTGACTAAATCAAGAGATCAATCAACCAGACATCGATTTCAGATCTAGTTTTGAAAGTCTTTTGAGGCACAGATGCCATATTAATTATTACAATTGAACTCTAAATCTGAAAGAAAAAGAACGCACAGCAGTGTACATTGCAGAATGAATAATGCGGAATTAACAATTGAAATGTCAATAATAGTACACTACAAAGACAATTTAAAAAATCCACTCCAAAATTGCATCATATAGGCTTACGAACAGGGACGAGGCGTGAGTGTTGCCGGTCTAACTCTTAGAGAAAAATTGATTGATGATTTTATAGCCATATACAAAGCACAAACGAACAAATATCTGTATATCTGTATAAAGTATTGGACTAATAATATGTACAATTTATATAAATAAATTTTATATATATTTAAACTTGTAATCATTTTATTATGAAAGATTATGCTAACTATATTCAATGCAGACAGGACCATTATATAGCTATAAAATGGTCTTGTGTGTATTGAATATAGTTAGCATAATCATGGCTTGGAGCTATCCAATGCGCTGTTGAAACTCACTACTTTGATATTACTAGTCCAGTGACGTGGAGAGCGGGGCGCAGAGTCATTGATTGTGAAGTTTGGCGGCAACTGATGCCCACTCGAAATATTTTTTTTCTCACATATAAAAAGGACGTACAAATAGGTTGAAAGACAGACCGATAGAATTTGGATGGAAGGAATAGACAGACAGAGACAGACAGATAAATAAACAGATAGATAGATAGATAGATAGATAGATAGATAGATAGATAGATAGATAGATAGATAGATAGATAGATAGATAGATAGATAGATAGATAGATAGATAGATAGATAGATAGATAGATAGATAGATAGATAGATAGATAGATAGATAGATAGATAGATAGATAGATAGATAGATAGATAGATAGATAGATAGATAGATAGATAGATAGATAGATAGATAGATAGATAGATAGATAGATAGATAGATAGATAGATAGATAGATAGATAGATAGATAGATAGATAGATAGATAGATAGATAGATAGATAGATAGATAGATAGATAGATAGATAGATAGATAGATAGATAGATAGAATTTGGGGTAAGATTGTATTTAAAAAAAATTAAAATATCAAAGAGTTCCACAGCATCCCCAAAGACAAAATAGATTTAATGATGCTAACGAAAACTTATTGAAATGACTGACCTTTCTTTCTACTTCTGGTTCCCATGTTTAATCATCAATGTCAGCATCATGTACAGTGCCGACTTTAGGTATA
>JAGDYQ010000027.1:8027304-8059724 GCA_021962125.1 Bulinus truncatus | reverse complement strand
TCTATCTTTAATGACACCAGACTTGTCTACTAGTCTATCTTTAATAAACCTAAAAAAAAATTAGATACACTAATTTATATCTGTGTTACATTTTATCATTACAATATCATTGAACTATATTGTTTATACCATCATAGCGATTGTTATCTAGCGCGGCACTAGCGAACTATACAAACCTCCGGCTTACAACCTCCAGCTATAACATTACAATCTATATCAATCCCAGCAGTCCTTGCTTGTGTATTCCCAACAAAAGGTATTTAAGTTTCTCGGCCACAGCCAACGATCCCCGTACGTGTTTCTCTCCCTTGATTTATGATCATTCAAATGGACATGGCTATTCAGAATACGACGCAATTTCGACTTTCTCCAGGATTTATTGGCTCACGGATTTAACCCTCATCTTGCCACTCGTACATTTCTACGTACACAGAGTTTGTACCGTATTTGTACAGCCTTAACCATCTCTCTGCTCCGTTATTAGGACAGCGTACAGGAATATATGCGGTCACTAAGGCAGTTTATATCAACTGCACATTGTGTAGAGCAGATACTTTGTGAACACGGGTTGTATAATATATAAAGTGTCTAAGGCAGGTCTGGTCACAGGTTCATACATTTAACAGAAGGGCCGAGCAAAAGCGGATGGATGAAGTGTTTAGGTTAAACGCATTGAACTAACAGTGCTGGTATGAGGGGTGTTGAGCGAGGGCCAGATGAAACAGTCAGAAAGAACCGTCCCTGGCATCAGGACCGTATTTAACCCAATTCATGTCTGGAGATATATTAAAACACGCTGATAGGTTGGGATACTGTCATCATCAAAAGTATTCAATTGGTCAAATTTCGGCAGATTTATTCTATTGTCTAATTCAACATTTTTGTTTTTTTTTTATTTTGGCTAACAGTTGATTAATGTACTTTCATCTATACTTTGGCTAAAGTGGAATAATGTACTTACAGCTATACCTTCACATTTCTCTTTTCTCTAAGTAAATAATTGAGAAAAGTTGTTTTTTGTGTTTAAAGAAATGTGATTTTTAAATGTAACTTGTTGAGACACTGGATACTAAATCAGCAATGATTCCTCCCACAGATTAGATATCTCATCAAATTCCACCAGTCTTAATTTGTGCATTTATAATGATTAGTAAATACTGATTCCTTCGTCAGACCTTTCAAATCTATAAAACTTACTTTAGGTAGCTCGTCATTCGTATTCTATTCACTCGATTCACATTAAGTTTACAAAATTAAACTCTAAAACCATTTGAATAATTAGCGTTAGTGTCGGCCCAGGCGGACTCTTAAAATGCCGCCCTTTCCCGTGCCATTAATACTAAAGTATTGAAATTATCGCCCCCTTGTTGATGACAAAGTGCCGCCCATAACGGACCGACCAATCAGTCCCTCCCTAGTTGCTACATTGTGTACACCACAGAGATGAGCCTTGGCATGGTAGTTTTGTTATACTGGTACAAGAAGGGCAGCCGCGAGGGGGGTTCGGCCCCTTTAGACTTGTCAATGGACCCGGGCCTTGGGCCTCGTCGATTTTTAGATTTATTTGTATTTAATTTATTTTTCTGCTGCGAGATGTGGGGGCAGGGGAGGAATCATTGGCATAGATCTTGAGGGGGGGGGGGTCCAGAATTCCTGGCTGGTACAGGGCATTGTAATGTGCATCAAAGACAAGAATACTTCCTTCATCAGCTTCTAGCAATATTCGGTATAATAGATAATGAATTATGTACTGTTACAATGGAGGAAATGAATAAATTATGTTACAGTGACAATATTATGTCTTATCGAGAATGAATTGCGTACTGTTACAAGGACAATTTTCTGCTTTATAGAGAATGAATTATGTTATGTTACAAGGACAATATTCTGTCTTATAGAGAAACTGCGGTGATGAATTATGTATTGCTACAATGATAAAATGTACCCATGGGAGAATAAAAAGAAAACATTCCAAGATTATGTCATGAGTGATTATAGTCATTGGGTCATTTGATTAAGGGATAGAAGTTAGACATTCAATAGAAGGAAAAACGTAATGCTGCTTATGTTAACACCATGTTACACATATGTTTATATATCAGATATAAATAGTAAAACATAGCTTGCATTAATAGCTTAATTCTTACATCAAAAATAAAAACTAATTTAAAAAGAAAATTTTATAGTCTATTCTTCTATTTGAATTTGTAAATTTAAAAAAAAAATGCTTAAATAAGTGTCGCAATTTAATTTTCAAAAAGATTTATAATTTGAGATGTTTGAATTAATGAAATCAAACAATATGAAATATATCTATTATGAGCATTGAGCAGGTTATCTTGTTCATAATTTTAGAAAGACGTCGTTAATTTATGCTGTTTTATTTGTTAAAAGAGATGAAATTCTAATCTTACTTTGTCGTAACTAAATGACAATTATGTAACATCGTTGTAACAATGTTTGAATCTCATTTCTGAAAATATTCCATCAGTATTTCCTATACCAATGCCACTGATTTAAACTTTGGCAATGAGTATCTATTTTGTCTCTAGGGAGACACTGGTGTCATGTTTTTGAGGAAACTGAACATAGTGCAACAATACCAAGACAAAACAAGCAATTAAGCCTGTTCCATTCTGGACACAGGACGTGTTAGCGCAATTTCGTGTTATGTATCAGTACGTTTGTTAGCTTTCAGTAAATATTTGTAAATTTTGGAAATGTTTATAAATTCAATTGTGTAATGCATATATCTGTAAAAAAAAATTATAAAGACGTTTCTTTATATTTGAAAAAAAATTATTGTCTCTTAAATCTAACTACAAGTGGTTTGTGGTTACTGAAATTGGACTCATAATTGAAAACATTCGAAATTAAAGTCATTTAATCGTCCGAAAACTCCATCAATTGTTGCATAGCTCTGATACTTTCAATTAAACTCAGAACACAAGCTTACTATTTCATTTGATGAGTTTCTTAATAAATCTTGGTGAAACTACGTGCTGTAGTATTTCGCACCAAATGAACGGGTTATTGAACGTACAAGGTGTATATATAATATATAAGCCCCTTAGGAGCCCTGAAGCCCGGCCCTCAGAGGTCCTATCGCAAAATGAACTTTTCATGTACACATGGCAGGCCAAGACCTACAAAATGATATATACATCATGGGTCTAGGACTTATGGTTGTTGAGATATAGGCGCTCTTTTTTAATATAGCTTATACAGCAAAAAAAAGTTCCTAAGGCCCCTTTTACGGCCCTGAGAGGTCAGATCGCGAAATGGAAAAAAGTCATTTCTTGGCAGGCCAAGACCTACAAAATGATATATACATCATGGGTCTAGGACTTATGGTTGTTGAGATATAGGCGCTCTTTTTTAATATAGCTTATACAGCAAAAAAAAGTTCCTAAGGCCCCTTTTACGGCCCTGAGAGGTCAGATCGCGAAATGGAAAAAAGTCATTTCTTGGCAGGCCAAGACCTACAAAATGATATATACACCATGGGTCTAGGACTTATGGTTGTTGAGATCTAGGGTGATGACGGACGGACAGACAGACAGACAAAACAGGGGACAATAGAGCATTTTTTTTCGAAAATGCTCTAAAAAGAGACAGGAAGACTCACCGACGGACTTAATAATAGACACACCGATAGACACAGACTCACCGACAAACACGCCGATCGACATACCGATAGACACAGATAGACACACCGATGGACACAGATTGACAGACTTTGGGATGAATATTGTTGCTTCTCTATTTTGTATAAATTATGGAACAATTAGTACCACAATAATGTATCATTGACAAGTGAACATAATGATTTAATAATATATCATTAAAACAATACTTAATATGTTGCTAGGTTTATATGTAGATAAGAAGATTTGTTTGGTATGTACGTCGGTAGGTTGGTTGTAAGATTAGTTGGCTTTAATGTGGTAGGTAAGTAGCTAGGTATTTAGGTAGGTATGTAAGTAAAGTTCCCTTAGCCCTACTGGGCCATCGGTGCAGATGAAGTGTAGAATTCCTCTGTTTCTATAACCTCGGCATATGTAGGGATTGTGTGGTTATCACAACGCCCAGCCGCCTTTACTTCCCCAACTTAAGTCAGGTACCCATTTAAGCTGGGTGGACTTGTGGGACAACTTTGCACCTGGGTAAAATTCCAAAGGTCTCACCAAGGGTCGAACCCATGACTCTCGACATTCGAGTATCTACATCACTCGGCCATCCGTCCCACAGGTATGTATGTAAGTAAGTAGATTGGTAGATGAGTAGTTATGTGGGAAGATATTTAGGTACCTATGTAGCTAGGGAGATTGTTTGGTGGGTAGGTAGCTAGTTAGTTATTAAACTAAGCAGGGCAAAAATACACAATATCTAAACATTCAATTATACAAACACACTTTCCAGTTAAGATATTCTGCAAGTTGTGCACAAGTCTAACGGTCACTGAATGAAATCCCATTGGTTGATTTCTTCGTTGTGTTTCTTTTACTCTTTATGTCTATCTATATCTGATGTTTACACACGTCACAAAATGTCTCTATAAAGTTCTCGTCAACCCCCCCCCCCACCCCTGGTCATCTCCACTGATCAAATTTGGACATCTCAGCTATTCTTGTCATGCACAAAGTTCTTATCACAAATCTTCTCCTGGGCTCAAACGTTTGAAGTGTCCAGCCTCAGTAAGTGACCATCTAAATCCGATGTGTAACTTGAAGGCTGTGGCTTGACCGTGCGCTGACCTCATAGACTGTCGTGTTCTTTCTAAACTACATAAAGATCATTATAGTTTATAAAACAAGTATGTTTTTTTTCTATAATGTATAAAGTATTATTGTTGTAATCATTTCATTAAATGTACCAACAACATTATTTAGTCTTCATTATTTGTGGACATTTCAAGTAAAAAAATAAAGCAAATCCCGATTCTTAAATCGAAAGTAAAGAATTAATACAACAGTATTCCAGTTTAAAATACAATCATGAAAAAAATCGGATCTGCCCGAAACCAAAAAATAACCTATCCTACCGATCAAGCCTAAGGGGATATAACTCTATGCAAAGGTTTTTGCAGGGTATAGCTAGTAACAAATAATGTTTGAGTCCATATTCCGAAAAGACTATGTAATATAACGAATTGATTATCATAGTTATGTTATTTTACTGTTTCAATATGTCTTTCTACAACTAAAAGTTAAAAATCAAAATTTGACACGTCGATGGTGGGGTGGAAAAGGGGGGGGGGGGGGCATTTTGCAAATGTTGATTATGAGTCTATTTAAAAGTCATCTCCAGTTCTTCACCCCATCCTCACCTTGAGCTCGCCTTGAACCAATTAGATGACCCTCAATTAACCCCACGTTTACGTTCTAGTCAACTATATCTCAATTTCATATTCGTTTCACTGTCGATTCACCTGGAAGTTCGTCTTCATTAGTACCTTGAGTTCACCTCTAGTTGACCTTTTCACCTGGAACCAATGTTCTCTCTAATTTTCTGAAGGCTGTATGCAGTAAATAATATTGGCTATGACCAACTTTGGAAGGTTTTGTTCGCAAAATAGCGATATATTGGTCTACAAAACTAAACATTTGTGTGCGACATAGCGATAAATTGGTCTACAAAACCATACGTTTGTGTGCTTGGTTGTCACGTGTGTGCGAGTTGTGTACGTGAACACATGCGATCAACTTAGAGGAACAGTGCCAATAGGTCAATTAGAGGGAACAGTGCCCGTAGGTCAATTAGAGGGAACAGTGTCAGTAGGTCAATTAGAGGGAACAGTGCCAGTAGGTCAATTAGAGGGGAACAGTGTCAGTAGGTCAATTAGAGGAAACAGTGCCAGTATGTCAATTAGAGGGGAACAGTGCCAGTAGGTCAATTAGAGGGAACAGTGCCAGTAGGTCAATTAGAGGGAACAGTGCCAGTAGGTCAATTAGAGGGAACAGTGCCAGTAGGTCAACTTTAATGTGAACTTCTACTTATAAGTATCAATGTTTACATCTCTCCAAGGATGTGATGTGTATCTGTTAACAATATAAACTACTAATGGGATGGTATTTGTAGCGCCCTTCTTTGTGCCCTTCTTTCACCCCCCATCACAGCAAAGAATGCTTTTGTTATACAGGCACCACGGAAGATATAGAAATGTTAGTGGAATAGCTAGGAATGAAAACTACGTACTCAAAAATCAAGCGCCAACAAGCAAACCTCACATGTTTCAAACGTCATATTTAAATTCAATTCATTGGTCCAGAAGTAGCTTGAAACTAGAAAACCCATAATTCGATATTCTTTAAGATACTAATATAAATCTTGGCCATCTTGTGTATTATTTATCATTTGAAGAATGCACTTCCTGCCTCGGTTTAATTGACTACAGACGAATGTTACGTAATTAGTGTACACAGTAATGAAAGAAGAAAAAAATCTCTAGTTGAATGGAAAGTGTAATGGTTGATTTAAAGGACGTGGGGTGAATCCAGTACAATGATGTCCAGCAGAGAAGAGACTAGTCAAGACCACTCGACAATGGAAAGTAACTTTTCTTGTATCAGTCCCGAGCCGGCCCACAGACTATTGTGTACGGACTGGTTCAAATATTGGCTTTCTACCCCCGCTCATTTATTTTCTAATATTCATGAACTTCCTGTGGGTTTCTTAATCAGTGTTTAGATTATTCTAATACTTTTATGCCGCATGGATGGTGGAGAGCGAATTGATATTTGAAGAACACTTGTGACCTCTTTTCCAGACATCTTCATAACTTTTATCATTCTAATTATCTTCATTTTCGTGCGGCGATATTTTCATTGTTTTTAATCTACATATTTTAGACTTTTCACTGGAATAATGAGTAAAATACTAACGTTCTTAAAAAAATATAAAGCTGTATTCCACGTTTAATACTATAGCCCATAAAATAAGACTTTCCTGGCATAAGTACAATAATTAAAATCGTCAAAAAAAACACAAACTTTGGTTTAATGTCAGTTCTACAAATTGTGAATTTAACGATTTTGTTTTCTTGTTGTAACATTTTATTTTAATTTTATTCCATTGTTGGTCAAAAGACGCATGACGTGTTTCCACGGAAGTGATCAGTGGCCTGTCTACAGTGTCAACATTTCAAATTTGGTGAACACTTTCAGCCAATACTTTCAATGGTCACTGTCCTAAGGTTGTTTACACATGACTTACTTTTAGTCTTGCTATAGGTCCTGAGAGATCTTCGGTACTTCCCTTACCGGAAGTTCATCACAGGGACTTGTCACCAAGCCCAAAGGAGAATCAACTGAGGGCACCGGTTGATAATGGGATGTACCTTCTCTTTTTTTTTTTAACGTCTTCTCAGCAAACGATGAGTATAAAGGAAATGGCGAACCATTTGAGAATTGAACTTCCACTTGAGTCACGAGTGCATATGGTCTACAGGGTGTAAATGGTCATCACTTGAAGTTCAGAGACCAAGACTCGCCTATTGAGAATTGACTTCCACTTAAGTCATGAGTGCATTTGGTCTACAGGGTGAATATGGTCATCACTTGAAGCTCAGAGTCCAAACCTCGTACTTGGAATAATGAAGACAAAGTTTTAAGCATCAAAATTTAAAGTTTCGTCTTTAAGTTACTGCCCTTTAAACCCATCCGAACGAAGTCTGTTTTTTTTTTCTTGCGTTGGTTGCTCCCCAAGGACTTGCAAATTCCTTGACGAGTTACGTCCTCCTTGCTCCATTGTACAGTCTCGCACACAATGATAGTGAGTTTAGGTGTGAAGCGATGTAGCTGATTTATGAACTATGGCGCCATTAACATGAAGAGGTCAGTTTGTGGTTTATTCATGAACCAATGGACATCTCCCCCCCCCACCACCCATCCACCCAAACCCTCTCCTTTCCGCCAATAGAAGCAAATGTAGAGAGATAGAAAAATATAATTATGTCATTTCTTCCTGGTAAATAGTATGACCTTCTTATCGTCTGCAGGAAGTCATTTGCTTATGGTTTCGTCTAATTGACAGAATACATAATGGCCGGCTACCACGAGGTCACTTACCCAAACGTGCACAAAATAACCAACATAGTCGTGTATATATGGTATCTGACGAATTGTTGATACTGACGAATTGTTGATACGGTATAATTTGCTGTTCAATTGATGTATTACAATCTGATATCATAATACAATCACTTAGATATCTCAGAGTTTGGTGTAAAAGCAGTGGCGTAGCTAGGGGTCGGGGGTACATATGTCCCCGGGCGCCGAGGTTCAGGGGCGCCAAATGGTATATTTTACATATAATATTATATGGGGGCGCTAAAAAGGTATTGAAAAGGTAAAAAGCCCCGGGCGCAAGTTTCCTTGCCCCCCCCTCCGTCGCTACGCCTCTGCGTAAAAGTGTTATGATAATATTTCAATTGCAGTCAGCGCCGTAATTAAATATTTCGAAGCCCTTTACAGAGCCTTCTAGTGATGTTAGGGGGCCCTAGGCATAAATACCTTTCTTGGCCCTCAATGAATCAGATTGAATAAGAAGTCATACTTATAGGGGCCTTCTTTGTGGGGGTGGTCTGATCTTTGGTGGTTTCGTGCCCTGCCTTGCTATATGAACTGTCTTGATGGCAGTGTCTTCTATTACAAACACTCAGTTGTCTATTGGATCAATAAGCGAATTGATTAACTCTTTTATTAGCAATAAAAGTAAAGTTTTTCTCTATGTCCTTAGAATTATCGGGCAGATGAAGTGTAGAGCTCACCTGTTTCTATAGCCACTCATATATATATAAATATATATATATATATATACATATATATATATATATAATTAGTAGAATCTATATACACATAAGCTTATGTCATTCCATAGATGAATTATGATAAGATATTGTGTAAATTCGTATAATAAAATAGAAGACATTATTCACATTTCTATATACATGTAGTCTGAAAATTTATAATTTAGCTAAAGATCAATAATATTTGAATGAATTCTGATATTTGATTTTTTTAAATCTTCAATGGCAGCCAGCATTTATTTTATATCACAAATCGATCTGTGATAAAAATGATAGCAACTCTTTGAGAAGTACTTATATAATAATATCATATTTATTGAACACTTAATTTTTCTACATCCGAACTATCAACGAGTTGAACATTGCAGTCCCCTTAAAATGTGACTCACAAAGGTGATTCACATAGGTGACTCACGTGATTGAGCCTTGAACTTTTAATTAACCCGCAGCACGCCAATGACCCGTGCACGACGGTGTCACACACCATGAAACATCAGATCACGTGACTGCCATAAAATGGACCACTGACTTCAAACCTTTATACACATACATATATATAAACACAAAAACTTGATTCGGTTCCGCTTTCAAGGGTGTAGTATCATTTACTTCCATAGATACATCACAGCTATCTTCGGAAGATCAGCTATGTGATCGTTCTCAAATACACACACACATACACACACAATCACACAGAACTCAGATATAGCTAATAGAGTAGCCAAGGCAACCATCCAAACCAGGGATGTCAACATACAAGCTCAAGTGAGCCATACATGGGATGTCAACATACAAACTCATACAGGGGGGTGTCAAAATATAAACTCATGTGAAACTAATTTGCTTGATGGGTCACAATCAGCACTACTGGGTTGGGTAATCAATAACCGATCAATAAAGTTTTTAGAACAACGCCACCTGATCATCGTCACTCCTCCCCTCCCCCCCCCCCACCAACCCCACCAGTCTGGCGCAACTCCACCCACGCAGCTGATACAATGTATAAAAACACGAGCACGGTGTTACCATAACGTCAACTACATCCGGTGTCCGGTGGACTCAATCATCAAGATGAAGAGACACCGGACAATCTGTACAAATTTGTTCTGCAGTTGTTGATGTTTTTTATCTGAAGACAAATAATTTCAGTAGCTGGCGCTACCCTAATTAATAATGTAAAGGTGAGGGACCCGGCAGTAATTATTATTGATTAATTTCAGATATAACACACACACCCCACACCATACATTAGATGAATCCCGTTACAATAGAATGATTATAGTCGCTAGGAATTTTTCCAGGGGGGGGGGGGCAAAAATTTTCCTGGGGGGCAAATAACAACTTTATGACATTTTTTCAAAATGTAGGGGGGGAAGGGCAAATGCCCCCCCCCATGAATACGCCCATACACCGTACAATGGGTATGAATTGTGCTTTGAATTTGAGCCGAAAATATAACATCATGAAATGTTTCAGATATTCTCTGTCAGATTGTAGTCTACAGTTCACCAGTATATTTATAATAAATCTCAATAATCAAACTGAATCCAAAAAAAAAGGACATCAAGATACCATAAAGTTGATACTGTGTCCAGTGGAAATGTCTGGCGAGTGCCACTCGTCAGTTTTGTTTGATGAGCCCACTGGGAGCGATGTTGGACATATTGCAACGATGGTGAGATAATTGTGACACAGTGCTCAGCAATAGTTCTCTCCCCTGTAAGTTACGAACTGGCATTTCTCGTGGACCTATTCCCCATCGGCCAAAGTACTACTATCAACTCGAGTAGACATAACTATACTGGCTAATGTACTCTAGTAGACATAACTATACTGGATAATGTACTCTAGTAGACATAACTATACTGGATAATGTACTCTAGTAGACATACTGGATAATGTACTCTAGTAGACATAACTATACTGGATAATGTACTCTAGTAGACATAACTATACTGGATAATGTACTCTAGTAGACATACTGGATAATGTACTCTAGTAGACATAACTATACTGGCTAATATACTCTAGTAGACATAACTATACTGGATAATGTACTCTAGTAAACATACTGGATAATGTACTCTAGTAGACATAACTATACTGGATAATGTACTCTAGTAGGTATAGCTATACTGGATAATGTATTCTAGTAGGCATAGCTATACTGCATAATGTACTCCTGTAAAGGTCATTATTTCAAATATATATATATATATATATATATATATATATATATATATATATATACTAGTTGCAAGTACCCGGCTTTGCCCGGGTTTAAAATAAGGTTTTCTGTTTACCTTCTGTTTTCTCCCTACCCCCTCTCTCCCTTCCTCTCTCTCTCCCTCCCTCCCTCCCCCTCTCTCCCTTTCCCTCCCTCCCTTTCTCCCTCCCTCCCTCTCTCAAATCTCTCTCCGTCCCTCTCCCATCTCCCTCTCTCCCCTCTCCCTCTCTCCCCCCGTCCATCCTCCTCCCTCCTCATTCCCTCTCTCTCCCTCCCTGCCCCCTCTTTCTCTTTATCTCTTCCTCCCATTTCTCCCATCCTTTCTCTCTCCCTCTCCCCCTGCTCCCTCTCCCCCTGCTCCCTCTCCCCCTACTCCCTCTCCCATCTCCCTCTCTCCCCCTCCTTTTCTCCCCCCTGTCCACCCCCTCCCTCCTCTCTCCCGCTCCCGCCCTCCCTCCTACCCTCCTTTCCTCTCTCTCCCCCCCTGCCCCCTCTCTCTCTCTTTTTATCTCTCTCTCTCTCTTTATCTCTCTCCCTCCCCCCTCTATCTCTCTCTCTCTCTCTTTCTCTCTCTCTCTCTCTCTCTCTCTCTCTCTCTATATATATATATATATATATATATATATATATATATATATTTATTATTATGGTTTCACACTTCTGAAATCCTTCTTCATTCCTTTACCTTCTTCAAACTGTACACATCAGAGAGCATGAAAAAACATCAACAATTCTTTGCATCACAAAGGCACAATACAGCACCAGCGCGCAAGTTCTATTCGATCATAGGGAAATGACGTCACAGAGGAATTTTATTTATGGCGCCGTCGAGATTACTTTAATATAGTAAAATACTAAAATAAAAAAAAATTAATTACAATTAAACTACCCATCGATATGAAACGAAACCTGTCCTATAACCTTCCCCATGTAATTATGTGTATGTGTAACAAATTTCACGTTATTTGTTTGTCTGGATCTTGAGTTATAAGGGAACAGACAGACAGACAGACAGACAGATAGACAGACAGACAAAAAATGCGTCTTATAAATATATATATATATATATATATATATATATATATATATATATATATATATATCCAATGAGAATCATCAAATAGTACTTAAATGATTGAAATTACTTTGCAAAAGAAAACAATTTTTCTTTGTTATTGTGTAAATAACTATCCACTTTTAAAAGCTGCGACGTTGTTTTAACCATACAGCGGGTATAACATGACCAATTCACCATATATGTTTATTTACCAAAGTAATACTCTACAATGGTCTCTCTATGTGTTGTTGTGATAAACTAACTCATTGTATATAAATGTCAACTAATAAATAGATATTATCCATCTGTAATGCACTGCCTATATTTTTATTTCAGAGTACTGCTCTACTCAAGTCAAATTTCCAAACCATTCACATAAATCCCGGAGACAATGTTTACAGTTAAAGATAACTAAATGTGATCACAAGTGGCAGTGAAATGTTCCCTGTGATCAGGAAGATCCCATATCACTTCGCTCACACGGAAACTTCATCCAATATTCACTCATCTCTCAGACTGCAGCGGTTACAAAATATTTTCACGGTGGAGACATCAGCAGAATATCTAGCTGTTTGATGTATTTAACAAGGCCAACACATGACACATCTTTGGGCAGCTTACGATCATTTTCTTTCCCGGGTTCATTTTTGAACTCATCACATTAGTCCGTACTTCAGTTGTTTTGTGCAAAAGTTATTTAGAACCAACGTCTTTAACAATTGGATAGCGAAAAGATTACCTACCAACGCTTCTTGTAAACTGCGTTCTGATTGGACAAAAAAGTCACACCCCTGATTAACAGTAAAAGGACTCAGTAGACCTACTTCTTATTTCTAAAACTTACTTCCCTGGTGAAATCTATTTTTGTGACAAGCCCGGTGCAGGGGGGTGGACTGACCACGTTAAAAGCTATTTAGCCCTGGTCAGTCCGAGTCTTCATTAACGTAGCGTCCTGGTCATCATATTCCATTACCCGTCCAATCATCACGGCTGTCTGATGCCGGTGTACGCTGTCAAGTGCTCACTCAACGGCCAAAGTAATGAGTGCCCATGATGATTTGAGACGCCAACATCCTTACAGTCCCAGCTACCGTCGGCTACGTTCAGTGCAGCTGGGCAGCAGCGACTGCCCCCACAGTTCTGAACTACAACTACAGCTGAACAGCTCGGCTGGTCACGGCTTAGAATTAAGACAGTTTAATCAACTGGTCAGTCATTTGGATAGTACTGTGAAGGCTGGGAGAGTTCACAGGTCTACCCCCTGTACAAGGAGAGGGCTGCAGTACCAAGACAACCGTCTTCATTACCTTTTTATCTACGTTTTACTTTTGATGGTTAATCAACTGTTTCAGGCTGGTAAGGTCATTTTTTTAAAAACTAGAAACAATCCCTATCTCTCCATACCCTTCCCCTCTCTCTTTTACATTTATACAGCCTTTATCATCTTTCATTTTTCTATTTATTGAACGTTCTGGATAATATAAACATTTTCTTCTGACCAAAGATTTCGCCAATATAATTATATTCTAACTAGCTGTACCCTGCAAAACCTTTGTATAGAGTTATATCCCCTTAGGCTTGATAGGTAGGCTAGGTTACTTTTGGTTTCGGGCAGATCCGATATTTTCATGATTGTATTTTAAACTGGAATACTGTTGTATTAATTCTTTACTTTCGATTTAACGCGGAACCCAAAATCGATAGTATATTATCAGATACTTCTAATTGTTACTATGTATTTTCTATATTGCTTTCAACTTTCACTTTTTTTTGTCATTAATACTTGCTAGAGTTGAAATTGGTTTTTTTCAATAAAAATGATAAATACGGTTTTTTTATAATACATGCCCCGTTAAAACTCAAAATAAATCTCAATTTTAAGTTAAAAAATAAATCGATATTAATATTGTCTTGTAGAGTTGACAGACTGTAATTTTATGCATATTATGTTATACCTAATAAATAAAAATTCTAGAATTACCTATGTTTTTGTCGTTAGCCTCGGCTGGAGTAATGTGAAATTAATTAGAAAGATTAATTACAATGAGATGTAATATTTAACAAATGAATTTCAAATATTTGATCTCAACTGCAATTAAGGGTCATTTTAGACATGTGTAATAAGATCTTTCACGTCATGAATATTTGTCTGATCAGCGTTTATTTGTGTGTCTGTGTGCCTGTTTGTGTGTGTATGCGTATGTGTGGGAGCGTGTGGGTATGCGTGTGTGTATGTGTCTATGTGCGTGTGTGTGTATTGTGTCTGTATGTGCGAGTGTGTTTATGTGCGTGCGTGTGTGTTTGTGTGTCTGTATGTGCAAGTGTGTGTATGTGCGTGTGTGTATGTCCGTGTATATGTGTAAGTGCGTGTATGTGTTAGAGAGCTGCACGGGATTGGGATTCGCGGGAGTCCCGCGGAATCCCCGGGACTCCCGCGGGATTGGAAATAAATTTATTGGGAGTTCCATGGGATTGGTTTTGTTTTTGAGGGAGTCCCGTGGGTTTGGGTTTTGTTTGAGTGGGACTCTCGCAGACTTCTGATGAATCAATTAAATCGCACGGATGATCTTGGGATGATGTGTGATGTATGATACACACCTAGTTCAGGGCCTTTCCTTGACATTCTTGGTGTTTAGGTCAAAACGCTAGAGTAGATTTAGAGACAGAGACTATCCCCTTCGACGTTTTAATATAATAGATATCTAAGAGTTAGGAGTAATACCAATAAGGGTGACAAGGTGACAGACGACTTAGGAAGGTGGGGAAACAATAGAATAGTAGACAGCAAAGGTGTGAAGACCGAGAGGCGACGTCGGACAGGCTAGTAGGGTTAACAATGACGACCAGGTGACGCTCCTAGAAAGATTAGATAGTTAGGTGGAAGCTTATTTAGCAAGTACAGAAAAGTGTGAAAGTTTACTAGCGTATTGGAGGGACAAATCAACTGCATGGAAACATCTCTCAGAAGTTGTGCAGCAAATTCTGAGCATACCGGCATCATCAACCTCATCTGAAAGGACATTTTCTTCGGCTGGTCGCGTTCTTGAAGAAAGGCGGTCACAGCTGGCTCCAGAGAGTGTTAATGGCACCTTATTTTTACATGGACTTAAACTGTAGAACTGTTTATTTTACCTACTATCTTAAACGTTTTTCATGTATGTTTTTCGAGAGGATTTCTATAAACAAATTTTTAAACCATTATTTATGAGTTATAGAATATTTTTTTTGATGGGAGCGGGTGGGGTTGGGAAAAATTTTCGCGGGAGCGGGTGGGGTTGGGAAAATTTTTCGCGGGAGCGGGTGGGACTGGGGGGAATTTCTTTTGGGAGCGGGTGGGACTGGTTTTGAAAACGCGGGAGTGGGTGGGACTGGGTGTGATTTTGACTCCCGTGCAGCTCTCTAGTGTCTAGTATGTGTGTATGTGCGTGTGTGTGTGTGTGTGTGTATGTACGTGTGTATGTATGTGCGTGTATGTGTGTATGTGCGTGTATGTGTTTATGTGTATATGTATGTGCGTGTATGTGTGGTAAGTCTGTGTGTGTAGTTTTGCCGCTCATTTTAACGTGAGCTACATTGGCCGCTACAATAACAGAGGAATGTACATTAACTATAATCTAATACATAATCGGCTAGCCTGGCGTATGTGTGTATAACTTCCGCGGCTAAAAAAAAATAGTCTCACTCAAGGGGAGTGAGCTCTTGCTTGGCTAAAAATAGTCTTGGGAATTCCAAGTAGTGCGCAAATTATGTAAAGTTGTAAAGATGGTCAAAGGGATACAACTCAATTATAAGGAGTCACTAACCGGTCCGGGTACCGGGACTTTGATCTAATATACTCTATAAATACACTGAACTAGGTTTTAAAATCCACCATTTAATAGTTTTTGACCATTCCAATATCCTGGATAATTTTCCATTGAAACAAAAGTAAAGCAACGTAATATTGGATAACAAATTTTAAAAAAACATGATAAAATATTATCATTATCTTCACAGGTATTTTAAATATCTCATGTATTGAGGTATAATATTTTTAGATGATATCTTTACATAATATATTTTAAATATAAATAGTGTAACAAAAATATTGACACTTGTGTTAAAACAATTTATTTATTTTTAAAATTCATAGGCTACTTCCAACTTATGCCTCGTAAATTCCAAAAATGAGTTTTTGAAACAAATCTTTAAATAAAGTAAAAATATGCATTAAAAATGGAAATGTCAAGTAAACTCTACTGCGTACTTCTTACTGGCATAGTTGAGTTGTGTTATATATAACATATAAATATTATATATTCCTGGTAATAGTATTATTGGTTTAGTGAAACACCATTATAATTTAATTTTTTTTTTTGAATGAGAAATAGTCAGAACGAGGCAACACATTCTATTCAATAGACTTCTTTTCTATGCTCACATTCTATTCAATAGACTTATAATCAGTGATCCTATCTAATGACTTTTTTTTTTACTTTTTAATGCATTTAAAAAAATGTTTCAAAAATTCCTAATTTTTTTTTAACTCAACTGAATTTGAAGCTGAGAACATTTTTCATTTGATATATGTCAAATATTTGGGTTTTTTAATCCAAAAAGCTAGCGATTAATAACTTATAAGAAAACGTTTTTAACAGATTAAAATCTAAAACGTATTTCAAAGGCAATCGTTTTAAGTAAAAAGATTTCATCCTTTGCGTTAGTATTGAAAGAAAATGCTTTTAAAACTGAATATGTGAGTCCATTGAAATGTATTTTTTCCGACAAGTGTTATATTTTTTGAATAAGTGCACCTAGATTAATGATGAACGTGAACAGTGTCGTGAACATTAGATAAGTATTTGTTTTTAATGTAATTTGTGGTTTACAATACTTTCATCTGGTCATTTATCAACCACAAATATCACTATATATATATATATATATATATATAAGGACAGCGTGTAAGTAAGAAATTAATAAAAAAGAAAGAAACCGAATTAAACTGTAACGGGTATTGTATCGTGCCACACAAACATTCCTCTGTGCTGCAAAATGGCATAATGAAGTAGTTACTTTTTACTTTTCAGTGCATTTTTATAAAAGCTTTTTTTAATGCTTCGTTTTGATTTTAACATTGAGAGAATTTAAACAAATAATCCTAAGTTATTAGCGCTGACGGGTAAAACGTAATTTGCGACGTATGAAATGTAGGTCATTTCTGCACATCTGGTAGGTGGCATAAATTAGCACCCATATCTTTACCTAATGGTTTTTCGTTTGGTTAGTTGGTTTGGTTGGTTGGTTTGGTAAGTTTGATTGGATGGTTTAGTTTGTTTGGTTGGTTTGTTTGGTTGGTTTGATTAGCTGGTTTAGTTGGTTGATTGGGTTGGTTGTTAGGTTTGGTTTGGTTTGATTGGTGTGGTTGGTTAGCGTTGACGGGTAAAACGTAATTAGTGACCTATGAAATGTAGGTCATTTCTGCACATTAGGTGATGGCATATTAGGTAGAAGGAAAATTAGCGCCCATATCTTTACCTAATGGTGCTTGGTTTGGTTGGTTGACTTGGTTGGTTCGGTTTGATTGGTTGGTTTAGTTGGTTGGCTGCTTTGGTTGGTTAGTGTGTTAGTTTGGTTGTTTTATTTGGTTTGGTTGGTTAGCGTTGACGGGTAAAACGTAATTTGTGACGTATGAAATATAGGTCATTCTGCAAATTAGGTAGGTGGCATAAATTAGCACCCATATCTTTACCTAATTAAATGTAACCTTAATGTAAGAATGCAACAGTTAAATATATTGATTAGAAAATGGTGTTACATGACACCTAGATTTTCATGGCAACGCCGGGCTAGCTAGCTATTCCATATTCGTTTAAAATAAAATGATACTTTTATGTCACAAAAATTATACTGGATTTAATTTTACATAAATTTGTATTTGCCCTTTCTATTAAATATTAAATATGTGGAGGCTACGTAAATAGACAAAGATATCCCTCGGGGAGGCCCCCCGTACAAGTGTAACCTCGGGGAGGCCCCGTACAAATGTAACCTCGGGGAGGCCCCGTACAAGTGTAACCTCGGGGAGGCCCCGTACAAGTGTAACCTCGGGGAGGCCCCGTACAAGTGTAACCTCGGGGAGGCCCCGTACAAGTGTAACCTCGGGGAGGCCCCGTACAAGTGTAACCTCGGGGAGGCCCCGTACATGTGTAACTGTTTTGAAATGTGCCCTTTAAAATAATACATTTGAAACATACACAAAAAATGTTAAAATACATAGAGCTATTGTTAACTAACTTTTTTACATTGTGACTTATGTTTCTTTATTAGGTTTATGCTACATGGTATACAATTCTGTGGTTCTAGCTTTTGACGACTGGTTGTAATCTATTTATTTGATCTTGCCTTGCAATTAATAAAATTTAGTATATAGCTTTTTCAGGTTTGTTTTTTTCTACATCGATAGTCCATTTAGTCTACACAGTAAATGATGTTCAACACTCAAACATAATGTCATGAGCTCTTAGTAGATTTAAAGACACACAAACTTTTAAAAATCTGGCTATATTTTGGTGCCCTGGAAAAGATAATCATAAAACAGAAACTCTATTTATTACCAGTCCATCGTTAAGTCCATTCTCTGGTGACCTGGTCAGTTCTCGGTGGACCTTGGTGAATATTTAATTATCGCTAACTACTTGCCAAGGAGAAATAAGGCAAATATAATTCTTTAATTCTTTATGTTGAGTACTTGTAGGTCAAGAATTGGTGTCTGATAGAACTCACTGATAGATCTATATAGTATACTGGACTAGTGAGTCAAGAATCGGTGTCTGATAGAACTCACTGATAGATCTATATAGTATACTGGACTAGTGATTCAAGAATTGGTGTCTGATAGAACTCACTGATAGATCTATATAGTATACTGGACTAGTGATTCAAGAATTGGTGTCTGATAGAACTCACTGAAAGATCTATATAGTATACTGGACTAGTGATTCAAGAATTGGTGTCTGATAGAACTCACTGAAAGATCTATATAGTATACTGGACTAGTGATTCAAGAATTAGTGTCTGATAGAAACTCACTGATAGATCTATTATATGTATACTGGACTAGTGATTCAAGAATTGGTGTCTGATAGGAACTCAACTGCTAAGATCTGTATAGCAAACTGGACTTCAAGATCTAAGAATTGGTGTCTGATAGAACTCACTGATAGATCTATATAGTATACTGGACTGGTGATTCAAGAAATTGGTGTCTTATAGAACTCACTGCTAGATCTGTATAGTAAACTGGACTGGTGATTCAAGAATTGGTGTCTTATAGAACTGACCACAAGACGTGTACATTTGAATGATGTATTCATTTAGAAATAATTCTGCACACATGTCAGTGTTAACATGATCATGATCGGATATAATTAGTATGAACTGTACATAACGACTCATATCAACTACTCAATATTCACTGGTAGTACTAGCACTTTTATGAAATACCACGTAAATGATTTTTCGTCAGAAGAGCTTTGATGCCCAATATGAAAGGGAATAAGACATTTTTTTTCGATTAAAAGAAAATAACTAGTGAATACTTTGGTGAGTTTACAGACTAGCCCTAGATCACTAACTTCAATGGTTGATACCTTACAATGATTCATGAATGGTAACAGAACATTGCACTAATGGCATTACAATGATTCATGAATGGTAACAGAACATTGCACTAATGGCATTACAATGATTCATGAATGGTAACAGAATATTGCACTAATGACATTGCAGTGATTCATGAATGGTAACAGAACATTGCACTAATGGCATTGCAATGATTCATGAATGGTAACAGAACATTGCACTAAAGGCATTACAATGATTCATGAATGGTAACAGAACATTGCACTAATGACATTACAGTGATTCATGAATGGTAACAGAATATTGCACTAATGGCATTACAGTGATTCATGAATGGTAACAGAATATTGCACTAATGACATTACAGTGATTCATGAATGGTAACAGAACATTGCACTAATGGCATTACAATGATTCATGAATGGTAACAGAACATTGCACTAATGGCATTACAATGATTCATGAATGGTAACAGAACATTGCACTAATGGCATTACAATGATTCATGAATGGTAACAGAACATTGCACTAATGGCATTGTCCTCTAGGTCACCTATAAATAAAACACACAGTCCACTTCAAAGATTTGTGAATGCAGAACTTTTCCTTTTTTATTTCTTTATAAATAGGACGTATCTTCTTTACGCTGCTCTCACTGGGTGTAATGTTGACAGATAGATAGATAGATAGATAGATAGATAGATAGATAGATAGACAGACAGACAGACAGACAGACAGACAGACAGATAGACAGATAGACAGATAGACAGATAGACAGATAGATAGATAGATAGATAGATAGATAGATAGATAGATAGATAGATAGATAGATAGATAGATAGATAGATAGATAGATAGATAGATAGATAGATAGATAGATAGATAGATAGATAGATAGATACTTGCATTGCTCATCACTTAAAAGACAATCGTTGTACTACTAATCATGGGACCATTTCCCACCACTCATTACAGCCTGTATAATATATGCTGCATTCTTCACCTGCATTCAGAGAAATGAAATTAACTTGTTTGTGTCTATC
Source organism: Bulinus truncatus (assembly GCA_021962125.1). Lineage (NCBI taxonomy): Eukaryota > Metazoa > Mollusca > Gastropoda > Planorbidae > Bulinus > Bulinus truncatus. Next base: position 8,038,965 of record JAGDYQ010000027.1, on the reverse strand, counting down.
AGTTAATATATACAATTATTAAACAATGATGAAACATTAGTTTATCGCCTTATGTCTAAATAATTAATAAAGGGATGTTTTCAAATGTTGCTGTTTTGATGAGTAAGCTAGGAATTGAGCAATTCTCTCCCCTATATTGGAGCATTCTCTCCCCTTTCATTGCAACACTTTTTCTTTTGTCCAATCTCTTGGGACTGAGCAATTGCTTGTTCTGTGATCGGATCGACTTTCTTATGGGGTTGGGAGGGGGGGCCGCAGACAAAATAGGAAGTGGGGGAAAGTACTGACCTTGATTGCTTCAAGGTCGCTTCAGAACGAACCATTTTGTCAAATAAAAGGTTGTTAAATGAACAAATGTCAGCACCAAACGATGACGAGACTGATTTCTTGAGTTCCAAATGACTAGCCTGCGACAGACAGTCTTAATTAGACTAATTAATGATGCCCACGTGACTAGCCTGCGACACTCCAATGAGACTAATTGAGATCCAAATGATTAGCCTGCGACAGTCTGTAACGTGCCTAATTTCTTGAGGTCCACAAACGATGATGATGTCATCATGCGGAGTGTGACAGTTTGTCGTTCTGAACAAATAAAAAACAAATCTATCAAACTCAACACATTGAGCTCTCACCCCCCCCACCCCCACCCCCAGCCATATCCACACCCTCCACTTCTGATGTTGTTTCCACACACTTAGCCCCCCCACCCCAAGATTCCTTCAATCCCTACGGATCATTATTTACCCGTACCCTCGCTTCGCTTCCTAATTTTCCGCCTATTGGGCTGTCAGAAGGAAGCGGTCTCACTCCAAACGTCTCTAAATCAATGGACTAATCAACAGCGTCCAGGACGGTGGCAGGGAATCCCTCCCTCCCTCCCCCCCCCCAACAGTCGTGCTGCATGTAGGCCAAGTCAAGACTCCAGCAGAGTGAACGTTCAGTGATGACACAACATTACGAGACAAAAATAAACAAACATAAATACACAAAGTTTGATTCGTTGTGAAAATGATTGACATGCTGTGGGGGTTTACTGTGTTTTCAACTTTTTTTTTTGTTTAAAGGAGAAGAAATAAACTTAGACTAAATAGATTACTAGTAGAAAAAAAACATTTTTTTTTTTAATCTGAACACTTTGATTTTGAAAATTAGATTTAATCGTGCATAATAGATAATCAGATTGTTTGTTTAGAGTTTATTCTCTGCTGCTTTCTTTTATCAAACCTAACCATCAAAAATATATTCTATCCTCTTATCACAATCCTTTCTTTTCTTCCAATCATCCCTCTCCTCCCAAAAACTCCCCTCCTCCTAATAATTTCTCTTCTCTACATCTATTCTCTTCTTCTCAACTCTCCTCTTCTTCTAAACTCTCCTCTAATTATAAAATCTATCCTATACTCACAATCTATCCTATAATCACAATCTATCCTATACTCAATATACCACAATCTAATAAACAATCATCAGTTTATCTTACAACCATGTTCTATCCTTCCAATGGCGTAGCGAGCTAAATTCGCGCCCGAGGCACTTTTTTTAAAGCCCCCCCCCACATTCAAAAACCATATAATATTATATGACAATATACCATTTTTCGCCCCTTTTTGAGTAGCGCCCGGGACATGATGACCCCCCCCCCCTTGCCCTACCACCTCACTACGCCACTGTATCCTTCTATCGCAATCTTTCGCCTACTCGCAATCAATAATCCAATCGCAATCTATCCTCTACTCACAATGTATCATATACTCACAATCCATCCTCTACTCACAATCTATTCTTTACTCACAAAATATAATCCAAACACAATCTACCCTCTACTCACAATCTACCCTCTACTCACAATCTACCCTTTACACACAATCTATCATCTACTCAAAATCTACCCTCTACTCACAATCTACCCTCTACTCACAATCTACCCTCTACTCACAATCTACCCTCTACTCACAATCTACCCTCTACTCACAGTCTACCCTCTACTCACAATCTATCATCTACTCACAATTTATATTCTACTCACAAAATAATTTCTACTCTGTCTCTGTCACCAAAATAAAAAGCCTTGAGTAAAACAAGATTTACCGCTTTAAAGTTTCTTCAAACAAATATTCACCCCCCTTCCCAATATTTGAGTGCCCGGTATTTATTAGATCTACTGCGACCTCGTGTCAGTCTGTTATTTATTTCTTTTCTCTGTATGGCTGTCGGCGTTTGTTTGCTGTGTGCATATGTGTTTGTAATGTTTGCATCCAGTGTATTTCATGTTTTTTTGTGGTCAGAGGGAACCAACTTTAAGGGCAAAACTGTTATTTGCTTAATCTTTAGGCAAATGAATAATGAATACAATGTTTCGTTCATTTATCACCAACATTTACTGAACTATAAATAGACCTAAAATAATGAAGTTAAGGTTTCTTTGTTTGTACATAGAGCGTTCACTATTTTCCTTTTCAATAGTGTAGCGTCTAAATATTTATAAACAGTAAAATAATACACACATACGGCTGCTTTCTGGGAAAAATCAATATAAATTGACGATGCTCATTCTGTATAATTTAAATTCTGCGGTGTAAGCCATTTTGGTACATTTAACGAAGTGTAAGGTAACATCTATAGTTTGATGCAAACATTCTGGACATACTTAAAGTCTGCTTATCAAATAAAAAAAATGTGTCTAAAGGGATTTTTTTGAGGTTGGCCTAGGAAACGTAAAATACTCCAAGACTGTGGCCAAAATTACATCCACAAAAAGCAATGAAAGCCCAGCACACTAAAAAAAATCAATTTAAAAAACACCACTTACAAAAAAAATTTATTAAGAGAAAAAAAGGAAAGGTTGAAATCAATGGGCAGGAACTACTTTCTGAAACTTTCAATTTAAACACAAGCCGATTTGGGGTTTTAAAGGGAGATAACATATGGACCGTTGCCCTTTATTTTATCGTTTTTTTTTCAAAAGCCATTACAATATTTTATTGTGTACTAAGTCCACAAAGCGTCTCTGTAAAGCACAGGGTAACAAAAAAATAGTTTTGACGTAACTTTAACGGGTTTTAAAAAAAATATTTTACTTTAAATGCCGCTTTTAATGTGATTTATAAATGTATGTAGAAGCCTGCAATAAAAACATAAGTTTGTAATTTGTGCACTATCTTACTTTGTGTGTCTAACTTTGCCATTTACTGAACCTAATGGAATGGAGCAGTAGTCCTCAAAGTGTAAGTCGCTAGCTAATTTGAATTGGGTCGCGAAAGAGTGCAATAATGACTTCATCAAATATATATATATATATATATATATATATATATATATATATATATATATATGTATATATAAATAATAAATATATATATATAAGTAAAATTCCCTTAGCCCTAACGGGCAGTTGAAGTGTAGAATTCATCTGTTTCTATAACCTCGGTATATGAAGGGATTGTGTGGTTAGCACAACGTCCAGCCGCCTTTACTTCCCCAACTTATATATATATATAAGTATACAATTAAATGTGACATTCGTTTTGATTGTTTTTAGTAGACGAAAACCGAAAATTTTTTTTAATTATCTGTACAGTTTAAAATGTTTGAGAGCCACTGTTTTAGAGAGAGAGAGAGAGAGAGTTGGCTGGGGCAAATGTCCGGAGAAAGCTGCGGTTAGGAGAATCACCAGTGGAAAATGTCCGAGTACGTACGATCTAGAACTTATCAAATATTCATGCTTTTGAATAAACAAACGTTGTGGGCAGCAGTAACATAAAGATGAGTGACCACACGTTTACCTCTGTGACCCTTGCCGGTCAGTCCTGAATGACAGGATTAGTGTGAAAGTAGTTCTGTCCTTGAGTGCCCAGCTCGTTGGTCAATGGTATGGGCATACCTTGTGGGCTGAACGCTTTCAGAAATTATGGATCATTTCCATTTATGACAAACACCAATGTGTCTGGAGATTTTAGCTACCATTCGATATATTCAACACTATATGTGTGTGTTATTGCAGTGTGTATACAAATGAAAGGAATTGAAGCTAAGAACTGATAAGTCCATTATGATATCAAGCATCTTAAAGCAGTTCTGTATAAAGAGGAAAACTATGCGGCATCTGGTAGCCCATATTGCAATGGGCCCCCTCCTCTTTATTTTATCATTTAAGGAATGTGGTTATCTGAGCACTTTTCGTGTGTTTCGGGGCTAAAATGGCTAAACAGTTGGGAAAAGATATAAATATATTTGACCTCATCGTTACTAAATATTCTATAAATGTCTACATTTATGTAGCATTAAAAACATTGAATTTTTGACAGTAGAAATTGATAGTACCTGAATAACTCAAAATGAAAAAATAGAGTTCTTAAAAGCTGCAAGAAGAAAAAAAAAAACTAAATAAAGAGCACTGAAAAATCAAGGCACAATGATTCCTGAAATGGTATTTACTATTTAGGTCTATGTAAATCAAAAATAAATTAAATTCTGAAAAACTGTTGAGGTCATTTAACTTTGTCACCATAGTTACTGTAACAGAAGGATTTATTAACAGATAAAAGAATGTATTAGAATGTGAAAACATGTAATAAAATAATAGAATTGTACATTTTTTAGGAAAACTTTTTAGATTTTTTTTTACATCATCTTATTGAATTATTCCTTCTTCCGGTTGTGGACGATTAGACACTAGGCTTCCAGTATGACACAGGGCCTTCCATCATGACACAGGGCCTTCCATCATGACGCAGGGCCTTCCATCATGACACAGGGCCTTCCAACATGACACAGGGCCTTCCAACATGACACAGCGCTGTCCAGTACGACACGGCATTCCAACATGACACAGGCCTTCCAACATGAAACAGGCCTTCCAACATGAAACAGGCCTTCCAACATGAAACAGGCCTTCCAACATGAAACAGGTCTTCCAATATGACAGTGTGCCTCCCACTATGACATAGGGCCTTCCTGTATGACACAGTGCCTTCAAATATGACAGTGTGCCTTCCAATAGGGGTGGTTGGGTGGGTGGATGGATGGATGGGTGGATGGATGGATGGGTGGATGGATGGATGGATAGATGATGGATGGGTGGATGGATGGATGGATAGATAGGTAGGTAGGTAGGTAGGTAGATAGGTAGGTAGATAGAAAGATAGATAGATAGATAGATAGATAGATAGATAGATAGATAGATAGATAGATAGATAGATAGATAGATAGATGATAGATAGATAGATAGATAGATAGATAGATAGATAGATAGATAGATAGATAGATAGATAGATAGATAGATAGATAGATAGATAGATAGATAGATAGATAGATAGATAGATAGATAGATAGATAGATAGATAGATAGATAGAGTACTGCTGGTCTGTGCAAGATTTCGTTCAACAAAATGCATGTGCCCGGATTTGAATCTTGCATAAACCAGATCAAAGAGAACTGAGTTCTCGATTAGTCTGCATCGAGAGAGACGGATCAAGAGTTTCTATATGGCGGTGCATCTAGCTAAGTACCACCATGGGACAAGATAGCTGGGACTACAACATTTTTGTGTGTGTCTGGGCCAGTTCTCTGAGGAATATCCGGAGACAGTAGTTGAGTTACTAGTCAGTTTGTAGCAATGATGAACTCTCGGTAAAAGAAATAAAAGCTTTAAGTTAAAATAAAATCTTGGGAAAACTAATAAATAAACCACTCACTGACTTTAAACTTGTTTTGTTGAAATGTCGCAATGTAATATATTTCTAAACAACATTTGTTTACATAACATTTTTTATCTTTTACATCGTGCTTAGCTTATAGCACAGTATTACACTGCAAGTGAATGTTAATATTTACTATTACCTTAGAACAGTGCTTCTAAAACTTGTATTCTTTTGCAACCCTTCGCTACATACTTGTAGTTTATTCTGTAAACACAAAATAGAGAGTTGTGATAATAAATGCATCTGTTATCGATAAGTTCATTATTAATTTTTGTCGCTACATACATTTTGAGAAGCACTCGATGAGAATAATTTATTTGAAGCTTGATATATATAATGCATTTCCTTTTACATTTTTTTCACATCTCTGTGCAGAAAAGGACACAGGTTGCATTTTTTCAATGGACGCTAATTAGTCTTTGAATTTTCTGATCATTTGGATGACAGTTTTTTTTTAAAGGCAGTCTCTACTTTTACGTCAAGGAAATAATGCATATATATATATATAAGCCCTGAAAGCCTAAAAGCTTCAGATTTGATAGGAATTTTTAAGGAATGATGTCTTGTATGGTTGTCTAGTTTTCCTGTCCAATCTTGTGCGATACAAAGAAAATAATCTAGTGTGATTTTTTTTTAATTTACTAGCAACATATGAAAATATTTTTTAAACATATTTCAACAAATCTATCAGTACGTACATTCTCGGTTTTTGTTGTTAATATGAATATCATCAAGAAAAAGCGAGTGTTGAGTCCAAATAATTCACTCCTAAATAAATTTTATAATCACAGAAAATAGAGTTTAATAACGAAAGCAATAAAGAAGTTAATGTAAAATAATTAGAAAAGACGAAGATATGTTTGAAATCAGCAGAAATATTATGGGGATAAAACATGTTGAACGGAAACAGTTGACAGACAATCGGTGATAACCAAAACAATCGATGAAATTCAAAACAGCATGCTCACTTAATAAATCGACGAAACCCCAAATAAAACGCAAATTAAACACTACGAAAACTGAATAAGACGAAAACAGAACACGACGAAAAATTGAACAAGACGAAATCTGAACACAACGAAAATCTAAAAATTGAATTATAAAAGCAGAAAACAAGAACGGTAATTCACATTTTTAATTGTGCTTTTTTGAAAAGAAGCTAATTAGTTTTTTAATACATAGTCACTTGTTTTCAACTGAAAAACAATTATTATTAAATCTTTTAAAATGATTTTGGTAAATGGACATTATTAATAATTATTAAATTATGGATGACTTGAATTGCTAAAAACAATAAAACATTTAATATTCGTTAATTTGTTTTAAATTTTCATTTTACATTAGGTTTTTTTTAAACTATGACATTTGAAAAACATTTTACGTCATTGATTGTATTAGTATGGCGCTTTGTTCAATAAAATGTAATTAAAATGATTTCGTTTTTTTTTTAATTTTTACAAACATTGTAAAATATTTTATTTTCACAATTTCACGTTAAAAAAGAGATTAAAATGTTGGAGTTACAAATGGTTGAGAAAAACTGTTACAGCTGGGGTTTTGTTGAGTTCATCATATCACAGCTGGGTTTTTTTATGAAATGCATTATATCACAGCTGGGTTTTTATTGAGCTCTTCATATCACAGCTGGGTTTTTTTATAAAATGCATTATATCACAGCTGGGTTTTTATTGAGCTCATCATATCACAGCTGGGTTTTTATTGAGCTCATCATATCACTTCCCGTTTACCTTCAGAGAAAAAATCCAGGATATGATTGTTTATCTGATTGTTTTACACTATCGCCTCTAACCAATCATTGTAAAGATCTACACAAAAGGAATTTTGGAGAAATGAGTGAGTAGGGAAAACAAAGCACTGAATTTTTTTCGTCACTTCTTCGCAGCACGGATTTTTCAAATATTTTTCTTACCGCTGTGAACCGTACATTAGATTTTTTTTATTTCTCTCATGGGTATTTAATTACTAGGAATTTTTTGTGTAAGTCTAGCTGCAACATTAAATGTTTTGGCAGTTGACTGAGTCGCGTACAGAAAATGTGTTTTTATTTTTACTGAGGTGGAATCAAAATATAAATAGTTTATGTTGAGCATACAAGAAATGTGAGACCGCCATTTAAGATGGACACTGCAGATGGCCGAAGAAGATGGGCACTGCAGATGGCCAATGCAGATAGACACTGCAGATGGTCAATGCAGATGGTCAATGCAGATGGTCAATGCAGATGGAAATTACAGATGGTCAGTGCAGGCGGACACTGCAGATGGTCAATGCAGATGGTCGATGCAGGCGGACACTGCAGATGGTCAATGCAGATGGTCAATGCAGACAGACACTGCAGATGGTCAATGCAGATGGTCAATGCAGACGGACACTGCAGATGGTCAATGCAGACGGACACTGCAGATGGTCAATGCAGATGGTCAATGCAGACGGACACTGCAGATGGTCAATGCAGATGGAAATTACAGATGGTCAATGCAGGCGGACACTGGTCAATGCAGATGGTCAATGCAGACGGACACTGAGATGGTCAATGCAGACGGTCAATGCAGACGGACACTGCAGATGGTCAATGCAGACGGACACTGCAGATGGTCAATGCAGACGGATGGTCAATGCAGGATGGTCAATGCAGCAGAGGTCTGCGGCGGCAATGCAGATGGTCAATGCAGACGGACACTGCAGATGGTCAATGCAGACGGCTGCGATGGTCAATGCAGATGGAAATAAGATGGTCAATGCAGGCGACATGCAGATGGTCAATGCAGATGGTCAATGCAGACGGTCACACTGACGACATGCAGATGGTCAATGCAGACGGACACTGCAGATGGTCAATGCAGATGGTCAATGCAGACGGACACTGCGGATGGTCAATGCAGATGGAAATTACAGATGGTCAATGCAGGCGGACACGTAGATGGTCAATGCAGATGGTCAGTGCAGGCGGACACTGCAGATGGTCAATGCAGACGGACTCTGCAGATGGTCAATGCAGACGGACACTGAAGATGGTCAATGCAGAGGGTCAATGCAGACGGACACTGCAGATGGTCAATGGAAATTACAGATGGTCAATGCAGATGATCAATGCAGGCGGACACTGCAGATGGTCAATGCAGATGGAAATTACAGATGGTCAATGCAGATGGTCAATGCAGATGGACATTTGCAGATTGATACCTCAGGTGGACACTAGGTAAAGACTTTTAAGTAAATTGAATTACTTTTGTAGAAGTGGACAATTTATTGATTTTGCTTTCATGGGGATATTTTTTTTGGTGTATTTATTACTGCTCTCTTCTAGATTATTGAACCCTCGCCATGTTAAGACCATGACTGATTCTAAAGAAACCATGACTGTCTTATCCTTAGGGCACAGTCGGCACCATACCGAATGTCGACCTGAATGAACTCTGATTCTCTGTAGAATTCGACTGGCTAGGCAGCTGGCAATGACACTTCACAGTTATTCATGGTAGTTCCGGTTAAATTTAGGAAGTGCGAATGATAGGTCAACGACCTTCCCCCCACCCCCCACCCCCGAGTGACTAAAGGCTTTATAAAGTATCTAAAAGTAATTAACAGAAAATAAAATATCTAATAAGGTCGACATTAAAACGAATGTTCATTTCAAACCTAAATTATGTGATTTTAATCAAGTTTTAGACATAATTATGTTAGTGATTAATATTGAATTAACATAACATGTCAAATTTTATCTTCGTGCTCCTGGAGTTTGAAATGTAACTTGAAACTCTGTTGAGGACATTGACGGGTTTACCAATTTTATTTTTTTTTTAGATTGCTCCACGATTTAATTTCTTTATATGTAAATACTTTATGTTTGTTTACTCTGTGTTGGTGTATTATCTATCAGTCAAAGCAGTTAAAAAATAAAATTAAAAAAAAAAATTCATTTCCTTTAGTAAAGAAAAGAAACCAAGAAAAAAATGTTCTAATTAAAAATTGGGGCAACTCTGTGGTCAGCGCTGGACTTGTTCCAAGTTCAGGGGGTCAGATTCAATGTCCGACTCCATGCAGACTGAGATCAATGATCAGCTGAGTTGGGTCAGAATGTCCGCTTCCCTCTCCTCCTTGGATGTGTAAAATGGTCATTCTTCTAATTCACTGGGGACAATGAAGGATTTCACGTACGGCAGGCAGTCAATGCGCTGGTGTCTTGTAAAGCACGATGTGCGTCGTTGTCTCTATTGTAAGTATTTCTGGCCATGACACAACAAACTAACAATATGTCGGTGGATACAAGTTGATTTATTAAAAGATAACATACAGAACAGAAGACTTGTTTATTACACGCAAATCGATTGATACAGTCAGCATGACTAAATGTAACTTAAGGAAACTGAATATGTCACGGTTATCCATATAAATACATATTGTAAGCAGGATTCACGCTTATTATTATGATATTATAGATTATAATAGATATGATTAACTGTTTAAGTTTATATTTATTTCGTTTTAACATCAACAATATGAACTTAAATAATCTGTAAGAATGTCCATAATATAATTGTTGTTGTTTTTTTGGGAAATTTAAATTTTAAAAATAAATGAATGAAATACTTTTAGATTATAATAACAAAGTTTCCAATCCACATTTTTATACTATATAATCCCATTCACTCTGTTTGGCGGTCGGCATGTTTGTCTTGTTTTTAAAAATTGGAAATCAATTGTCACCGGCTTCTCAAGGTTAGTCTGTTTGAAATTTTGAACTCTTGTGTGTTTCCTCATATAGTGAGTGCACTATTCTAAGTCAATTGATAAAAATAGTGTGGAAAAGAAGATCATTACCTTTTTTTAATTTTGTTCATTAAGGTTTATATAAAGGTTTTAAAAAAATGCAGATAGAGCGCTGGTCACACATCTTGCAAGAGAAGTGATTGAAGTCGAAAAAAAGAATACTGAGCTATCTAATAAAATAATAGTGATTTTGGATTCTGCGTTAAATTGAAAGTAAAGAATTAATACAACAGTATTCAAGTATAAAATGCAAACATGAAAATATCGGATCTGCCCGAAACCAAAAAAAACCTAGCCTACCGAGTGGTGTAGATACTCGACTGTCAACCTGAGAGTCCTGGGTTCGATCCTCGGTGAGGCCCATGGAATTTTTCCACGTGAAATTTGGTGTAAAGTCATCCCACAAGCCCACCCAGCTTTAAAATGGGGAAGTAAAGGCGGCTGGGCGTTGTGCCCAGATGGATTCTACACTTCATCTGCCCCATTTGCCCGTTAGGGCCAAGAAGGGAGACTTTACTTTACTTTACTACCGATCAAGACTATGGGGATATAACTATATGCGAAGGTTTTGCAGGGTACAACTAGTTTTAAAATATAATAAATATTAAGGTGATACAAATCTTAATAGAAGTTTTGATGAATAAATATATGTGTGTGAGTGTGTGTATAAGTATATATATATATATATATATATATATAATTTAATTTTGTATGGTGTCCAGTATAATTGTATACGAGCCTAATTGACATCCGGTCAGCTTTTTGTCTGTCATATTCCTACCATATTTATTTTCTACAACTTATTGAAACATATTTACGTGTGTGAAAACTGTAGTACGTTATCTTAAACAGACTCTATAAATAGACTTTACACGCTTCAATAACAGTTGTCCACTTGTATGACGTCATCTAAATCTGTTTCTTACCACGTCATCAATACGATCATGTCCTGTCATTCAATAAATGAAACTATCAGCAGTTAGTCGCCAGCAACATTTGCCGCGTAGAAGAAAGATACGGCCTTTCTTGGACCAGTGTTCCCCTTAAGCTGTGCGCATGTGTGGGCACAAACGTTACAAAAGAGTGCTTGGGTGTTTCGTTTAGTAGGTTTTTATACTTTGCAAGCACAAACATTTGTCATTATCTTCCAAAGTTGCACACAATATT
>JAGDYQ010000027.1:7969804-8019804 GCA_021962125.1 Bulinus truncatus | reverse complement strand
AAAAAAATTAGAAATAAAATAATATAAATATTTGTAAATTTTGGAAATGTTTATAAATTCTATTGTGTAATGCATATACGGGAAGTAAGTCATGTTGAATAACTGTTACAAAAATAAATAATGATTACGCCCCTTTGATTAGCTTTTATTATTTATATTTAAAATATAAGCAAAATGGTACATAAAAAACTCTTATATTTTGGCCCTGAGAGGTCAAATCGCGAAATGGACTTTTGATGTACACTTGGCAGGCCAAGACCTACACAATGATATATACATCATGGGTCTAGGACTTATGGTTGCTGAGATATAGGGCGGTCCATTATTAATATAGCTTATATAGTAAAAAACGGTACTTTATAAGGCCCCTTTTACTGCCCTGAGAGGTCAGATCGCGAAATGGAAAAAAGTCATTTCTTGGCAGGCCAAGACCTACAAAATGATATATACATCATGGGTCTAGGACTTATGGTTGTTGAGATCTAGGGTGATGACAGACAGACAGACAGACAGACAAAACGGGGACAATAGAGCATTTTTTTTTCGAAAATGCTCTAATTACATAAGTACGGAAACCTAAAAATTTAATTGTGTCAAATAATTTGGTGTTTTAACTTTGACATCATAAATTACAAATCCCAACCGGCGCCCTAGTCATTTTGTCATCGAAAGTTCTATAAATATCTGTACATCACCTATAGATTAAGTACATTTAAATAAATAAAAGACTATTATTCTAATACGGTAACTAGCAATGACTGCATTCACTTAAATACTTTTCAAATATATCATAATTGACCACTTCAACAAGATCAAATCAATATTCACTTTCCGATAAAACTATTTTTGTATATAAATACTTAAAATATTTTACCCTGAATATAGTGTATAGATGCAGGGGGGGGGGGGAAGGTCTGCTATTCTTACCTCATTCTGCGTGTTGTATTTATTTATTAAACAAAAGAAAGTTTGCTTGAATGCAAATAATTTTTATTATTTTAAATAAAATATGGAATCTAATTTTTTTTATGTCTACTGCTTTTTTATGAGGATTTATGTTCATTATTTATTTTTTTTTACAATTTTGTAAGTTATGCCATTTTAGAAAATTAAGGAAATGCCACTTATTTTTCATAAAAATATCCTGATTTCATATTTGCTGCATTTCTGAGAAAGACTGACAGATAGATATATAGATAGATATACAGATAGACAGACGGACAGACAGACGGACGGACGGACGGGCGGGCAGATAGATAGATAGATAGATAGATAGATAGATAGATAGATAGATAGATAGATAGATAGATAGATAGATAGATAGATAGATAGATAGATAGATAGATAGATAGATAGATAGATAGATAGATAGATAGATAGATAGATAGATAGATAGATAGATAGATAGATAGATAGATAGATAGATAGATAGATAGATAGATAGATAGATAGATAGATAGATAGATAGATAGATAGATAGATAGATAGATAGATAGATAGATAGATAGATAGATAGATAGATAGATAGATAGATAGATAGATAGATAGACTTGTGGAGGGTTTGAGGGTGCTGGAGGGTACCTAGTTTTTCCCTCCTCTGTGAAATGCCTTCTAACCATTCCTCATTAGGTGACGACTTAATACAATTCCTTCTAAACCAACAAAATTCAAATCTCGTAAAGCCGAATCAACGCGTAATATTGTGCAGCACTGATTTTTTGATGTGGTTTCGAGACAAGGGAGATAACTACTTAAATATTAAACTTTTTGTTCGTGTATTATTACCTCCCATAATGCCGCTATGTGTATTGCGATTCTTGAGAATTTAACTAAAATACATGTATCTATATAAATTTTTCTTGTTTTGTTTTTTTCAGGAGACCCTGTTGTAGAGTCAGGTAAGATTTATTTTAATGTCTGATACTTTACAATTTGTCAATTATTTATTCCCTTTCTATACATAATGTAGAATTCAATCAACCAAGTAGTGTTGTTTTAGTCCCAGGTCATATTTTAGTTTCAGTTTTTATTTCGTTTTTTCTGTAATAATTTTAGTTTTCGTCTAGTTTTAGTCTTGCTTCTAATTTTAGTTTTAGTTGTAGTTCTCGTTGACGAAAAGTCAACATTTTCGTTAACGAAGGTTTTAGTTTTAGTTTTCGTCAACGAAAACAACACTACAACCAAGCAGCTAATTTTAACAATACAGTCCATTAAAAATACATTGATAGCCAAAACTTTCATTGAGAACACTGAGTATTGCTGTCAATTCAACTTGCAGGATAGCCTTTGTCTCGGAAATAATTTTTAAATTTAATCTAGATTTTCTGGGGTATCTTTTACTGTATAATCCACTTGTAACAATTTCAGTTCATGCTGAGTTATTGGATTACGGCCCTTTATACCTTATACAAAAGCGTTCAAAATAAGACCCTTGTTTAGTCTGCTTTGAGAAAGACCCTTGCTTAGTCTGCTTTCAGAGAGTTTTAAGGCTTTATATTGGTCATTTATTCATATGCAGGTTTTATCTTTCCCAACGGTGATATATAAATCATTATCATTAAAGATTTTTACAATGTAAAGTTTATAATCTATCAATGATATTACGAATGTATTAAAAATAATTTTGTCAGCTGCATTAATCCAGTGCTTGTATTTCATACCCAGTGCAGGATTTAGGTCAAACTTGGAATGATACTGTAGTGCTAAAAAAAACAGTGTATATTTGTCCACATCGATACATATGTCTTTGATTATGAGATTTGTTTCACCTATTTCAAGAATCATGTCTACCTCGGGGTGAGGGGATGGGGGTAAATGGACCATTTGTATAGGGCCCCAGGCCTTATGTTGTCGGGGAGCAAGGTCGATCTCATCTAATAATTTCTCTGTAAAATTAGGGGACATTTGGAGGCCAGAAAGGCCCCCCCCCCCGTTGTCAAAGCTTGTCAAATTCTTGGCTTTGGCCTTGTAAGAAGATTAGGCCTAAATCTGCAGTATCAATATCACCCACCTAACTAGTGCCTTGTTGAGATCAGAGAGTCAGAAATGTAAATGTGTATTCGTACTATATGTGTGCATGTGTCTGTGTGTATCGATATGTATTCATGTGTATGTGTGTGTGTGTGTCTCTTTGTGTACCCATATGTATTCCTGTTTATTTCTATATATGTGTGTGTGTGTGTGTGCATGGATTAAATGTCCAAGATAAACCAACAGATCACCATTCATCAACTCTTGTCGTCTTACAGTCACTCGTCCACCAATAGCTGTGTCCGGCAAGAACTACGTAGAGAGAGGTCAAGCCCTTCATCTGTTCTGTAACACCACTGGTCCCGACGGTGTCCACCTCAAGATTGACTGGTTCAAGGACGGGGACAGGATAGATTATATAAACTACAGACAGGTGGTCATTACCAACTATAACTTGGTGGAGAAAAAGTAAGCATTTAAAATAGAGACAGACATGTGGACATGACAGACGGAAAGATAACCAGATCAATATAAAGACAGAAAGATAGACAGACAAACAGGTATTTAGAGCAGACGGACAGACGATGGACAGATGAACCGATGGATGGATGAAAATGGGGATGTGTAGGTGTTTTGTGGATGAGTAGATAGATAAGATAAATAAGTGTTGATACATGTGTGTCTGAATACTACGGAATCAATATTAGTTGTGAACTGTTTCACAAGCATTGCTATATTTTGTTAAGACTCTAGCTTCTTTCTACATACTATATTTCAGTATACTTGTTAGTGAATTATTAATAGACCGAAGCCAGGCATCAGATACAGGGACCTATATTTGTAGATCAACTAATGGCCACATTGAAAGTATCAAGGTCACAGTTCTCTTAGGTAATACTCTTATTCTTAATTGCTCATACCACAGGGCTTAGAATGTATTTAGTTTTGATTAGTGTTCACGCTAGACATAAACGTAATTTATGTGATCAAATTCTTTAGGCTGGTAATCAATTATTGATAATCTCATATCATTAATTGTAACAATATTTACATTAACACAATATAAAGTGAGGTTTAAAGAAATATTTTCGATGCCAACAGTAAATTATTCCATTGTTTAAAAAAATGTTTCGTTAGTTTTATTAATTAACTCAATCCTAATGAACTCATTGCACGAATTAATGTCAGTCTTGTTTTCCCCACAGCAGCTGATACAAATAACGTGAAGAGAGGTAAATACAACTACAGAATAAAGAAAAATCAATAGACTTACCATAAGTACTCTTTTAATATTGATTGTACAGTTATTATCAGGCCTGATTACATACATAATCTTATGTGGAAGAAGTGGAAATATTTTATGACCTAGATTTAAAGCTGTTATAATGTGGGGAGTTATACACCCCTTTCTACGCACTGTTTGAACAGGGGCGGGATGGCCAGTAGGAGGTGACGAGCATTTTTCGCTTTTTTTTTTAAGTTGGAACCAAAAAATTACTTTTGACAATTGAAGTTGAGTCAATAAAAGAAGTTATAAAGTGCAATTAAAGTGTAGGATTGTACGATTGCGTTACATAATAACAATCATTCGAGCACATGAATTAAATTGTGTACGACGTTGAAGTGTCAGGCTGCTGTTTGGAACCTTATAGTACAGAAAAATCAGGTTTCTAGACAAACTGTCACAATTAGGGGCACTGGGCCACTCTTACAATTAGGGGCACTAGACCACCCTTACAATTAGGGGCACTGGGCCACTCTTACAATTAGGGGCACTAGACCACCCTTACAATTAGGGGCACTGGGCCACTCTTACAATTAGGGGCACTAGACCACCCTTACAATTAGAGGCACTAGGCCACCCTTACAATTAGGGGCACTGGGCCACTCTTACAATTAGGGGCACTAGACTACCCTTACAATTAGAGGCACTAGGCCACCCTTACAATTAGGGGCACTGGGCCACTCTTACAATTAGGGGCACTAGACCACCCTTACAATTAGGGGCACTAGACCACCCTTACAATTAGGGGCACTGGGCCACTCTTACAATTAGAGGCACTAGGCCACTCTTAAATTAGGGGATCTAGGCCACTCTTACAATTAGGGGCACTAGGCCACCCTTACAATTAGGGGCACTGGACCACCCTTACCATTAGGGGCACTGGGCCACCCTTACAATTAGGGGCACTAGACCACCCTTACAATTAGGGGCACTAGGCCACCCTTACAATTAGGGGCACTGAGCCACCCTTACAATTAGGGGCTCTAGGCCACCCTTACAGTTAGGGGCACTAGGCCACTCTTGCAATTAGGGGCTCTAGGCAACTCTTACAATTTGGGGGACTAGGCCACTCTTACAATTAGTGGCTCTATGCCACTCTTACAATCCAGCTTACAATGGGGACACACTTTGGTAAGGCCGTCCGCTCGTGTTACGGCTCTGTATAAGTACCTTCATAAACTGCCCTACTTTTACCACTGCTCGTCACGGGCCTTTATGCGCCAGCACGTTATTGGCTTGTAATAAAATGTGCAATCAATTAATGTGTACAATTTAAATTCAAATCATTTTGAACCATTTTGGTTTTACAATGAACATGATTTAACATAATTGTTCATTGTAATACCAAAACGGTTTTGAACTAGTTTACCTTACAGGTGACTATTGACAGATAAACGATAAGAAAAGTAAAAAAAAAAAAACTGTATATTCATGTCTTCTGTGTCCCAGGTTATGTCTCTAGAGAAGAGTCGTACTCCTCCACTACATCTGTTAGACAGTGCCTTCCTCTGGTTATCACCATGACTCTATTCACGTGGGCTGGAATCATATCTTGATCCTGATGTGAAACACTTCTTGTCGCAAGAGACAGACGGCGGTGTGCAAAGTTGGTCAACGCCCAACCATGGCGGTGTTAGGGGTGCATAATAATCCTCAAGTATTCGAGTCAGAACTGTCGAACTGTATCTACGACAGACGACCTAACCGGCATTGAATGCCTCGTCAAAATCTCCGGTTCCACAGAATGACAACAGGAAGGGCTGTTTTACCTTATTTAATTTGTATATATGTTATGTATATTTTATAAACAAATTTATATTTATAAATGTCTTTACAAAAGTAAAAATGATGGCACAATGAACATGTTTATTTCATTGTCATTCTATGTAGTGCACTAGTTCAGAAAATAAAGTTCTACATTCTCGGAGCCGGCATTGAGACGTGCATTGCCTAAAACAATGTAATTAATTGCACAATAAGCTTTGTGCATATGTATTGCGATATGGTGTACTTGTTTGATTCCCGATCTGTGCGGAGCTCGAGAATGGACAATCGGTTCCAATCGGCTATAATAAATAAACCATAAATGAACTTCTGTCGTGAAATGAAATTAGAATTTGGTCACCCTTGTATAAGAATATCTAGATTATTATACCCAGCCGGTGAACTAGTGGTATCACTTTCAATATTTGGTTAGGTCAATTAAACCTACAAGACCTTTTTTTTATTTCTACGATTGTTAAATATATTTGTTTGGAAGAAAAATGTTAAAAAAGAACAGTTTGAGATTACTGATGATAGCAATCATGATATTGTTTATGTGGTGATGAAGATTAATTTATACTTACTAATTTATATACATCGCTGTTTTTTTTTGTTTTGTTTTGTTTTGTTTTTTTTGATCATTTGAAACTTTGCAACACTAAAAAAAATGACGAGATATTGATTTTTTTTTTTATTATTATTTACAGTTTTTTTAACACTTTAATTACGGGTATTTCTTTGATAGAAAGTTTTTTTTAGGTATATAATAGTCTTTACTGTGTACATTCTTACCCAGCTAACAACTGAACCTGAAAATGGGATCACTCTAGCTCAGTGGCGTTATTATGGTTGGCGTCATCCAGTGCGGAAAATTCAGGGTGTAGATTTCCACCATGAGCGATGGTACATTAGAGTGTTTCAAAAGATAATGGTGAAAAAAAAATTGTTTAATCACTTTCGCATACCCCCCAGAAATGTGAGGTTTCGGGTCAGTAATACGATGGCCAAATTATAGGAAAAAATATTGAGTCTAAGTGACAGCTCATTAGCATCAAACTTTTAAGTTGTTTTTTTTTTGCAAAAGGGTCATTCCATGTCAACTCAACCAGTTTTTTTGACAATTGTTCGCCCAACCCTCTCAGATCTTTTTGAAATTGTCAGGGCTTGTTGTACATTCAAAGTTGAGTGATTCCTGAAAATTTCAGACCATTTGGTCAAAAACATTCTGAGATATGATTTTTTGAAGTTTTAAGGGTAGTCGCGAGTTTGCGTAACATTTATGTTTTCGCGATATTTGAACGTGAATATTTCAAAAACTAAAAGAGATATCAGACTGAAATTTTCAGTATTTACTCATTGTTTTATCCTGAGTTGAATGATGTATTTATCTCAAGTGTAGCTTGAACAAAGAATGCCCTAAAATTTTCCAAACATTGCACTTCAGACAGTTTTCATCAATATTTGACCCAGTATAGCAGAGAACCTATAAGACATGAAATGATGTTTGTTATACAATTAGTAAGTAACATATATGTGTATACTATTTTGATAGAGAATTCCTGTTAATCAAATAATAGTGTACTCATGTTGGGCTCATGGTCTGCTTTTCTCTCATAAAGCCAAGCTTTCTCACTGTTTGTCAACTATGAGCTGGATGTAGAGACATCAATAGCAGCAAATCGTGATGTATCAAGGGTCGGTCACGTTTCTTTGAAACATTTGAACAGTGAAAAGTGTGGTCAAGATGATTTAAACAACTTGTCAAACACTGCTGCTGATATTATATCAGAGATTTGATGACGGCATGCATGAAATAGAAGGCGTTTGTCAAACATCAGCTGAATAACTGTCATGGCGCAAATATGAACTCCTGTGTTAGAACTTGTTGTATCAAAACAAAGACCAGCCAGCCATTCTGGGACACCTTTCAACTCATGTAGTATCTGAACCACAGCTTTACCCATTAATTCACCAGTTGATCTTGGAAGTTGTAGAATTGTCAGAAGCTCTTCAACCTTCACTCAAGACACAACAAATGGCATTCGATCAACTTGCTCGTCTGATTGGCCACCAACATCTGGTAGTAATTTTTCATCAAAATGAGCAACTAATGGTGTGCTTGGCACAAACATCTCCTTCTGGTTTACTGTGAATGATTGGCAAACATTTTTTCTAGCTCTATATATTGTACTTGTTGACAGTGATACTGTTGTTGATTCATCAGCTGGAAAAATTCAACTTTCAACTCCATCTGCCTATCACTTCGACAGCCTTTGTTCTTGCCAAGCTTAACATATCTCTCGTACAATGCTTTCAGCTTGGCAACAGCATTGGGTTTCTGTGTCGTTGGGATGTGCGCTATAAACCATATAGCAAAAACTTGTATGATAAAATGATCCTGCTGTATACAACATTTGGAGACAATTCTTAGCTGAGAAGTTTTAGAGATTTCTGTAGTTAAGGTTTTTTTTAGGTGGGGGGAGGGGGGTTTGAGGTTTCTACCCCCTTGTCCAGCCATGGGCGTCAATTGCTGAGGCGGGGGGGGGGGGAGAGATCCAAAGAATCCAAGAGTTTTTCATGTTCTTTTTTTTTAAAGAAATAAATAAATGATGTTTATGAAATTATTCTAAAACCGTATCGGAGATACACATTAAAGAGATCGTATTTTTAATAGAACAGTACCGGTGATCAATGTTGCAGAGAGGGGAAGATAACCCGAACACTAGTCAGGAGCCTCAAGCCTTCAAAAAGTACGGGGGGGGGGGTCGAATATATATTGTTTAAACAATTATATATTGATACAGAGAGAGCGGGTTATGTTTTCATCATTCCTATTTTTATCCTATGACCGTAAAGGGAGTGTAACTTTTTAATCTTGGGGGAAGGAGGGGGGGGGGCTAAGCTTGTATTATAGGTGCGCCGGTACTTAACACACAGAGTCTCTAACATATTGTATAATTACATTCTGGAATTCCCTGTCTGGATGAGGTGCGGTCGGTAAAGAAGATGCAACGGATACAACAAATAAATATTTATTTAAATATGGAATTGTATTGAACAATAATTTGCAAAATATATTGTCTAACACATTGGATAATTACATTTAGGTCACCTATGTTTGAGGGGGGCAGGGGGAGAGTAGGTAAGTTAAACAGATGTAAAATGTACTTCCATTACTAAATTGTATGCGTTATTAAGTTTGTTCGTAACTTTGTTTTCGTATAGGCCCTACACTTATACTGACGTAATGTAACCAACGATGACATTAAAAAACAACTTTAACCTCCCTAAATTGTGGTCAGTAACCAACTCCCCCCTTTTCAGAAGCGTACCTAGGGTGTGGGAGGTCAAATTCGAAAGTCTCCCCGGGCCCCAGCTTGTGGCGGCCCCAAAATACTTTTCATATTAAATATTTAGTACATTATGTCTTGTCATGGTGTCGAATGTCAAAATGCAAGGGCCCCCAAAGAGGCCAAACTCCCAGGCCCCCAAATCCCCAGGTTCGCACTACCTCCCCCCCCCAAACTACATGAAATGGTGCCCCCGTGCTGTGCCCCTATCCCGGTTTGGTACCAGCAGAGACGGCCATATGGAACTTCTAGACGGAATTTCTCTAAAGGAATGTATTAATCAATTTTGATATATGATAGGTACGACAACATTCATTAGTTATGGAGATATGTTTTTCTTTCCTTACTTGTGATATTTTTCATTAATTGCTTCATTTTGTATACAACAATGTAATGCTCATCAGAATTATTTGTTGAAAATCAAAATACATTTCGATAATTTTCTTGATCTTTTTCTTTACTTTGTGTCCTATAAGTATATTTAAAGAAATCAATTGATTAAAAAGCAGCAACTTTGAAAAAAAAAAGATTTCCACAAAAGTTAAATAGTGACATACAAATAATATTTCTTTTTTCAACACATGTGTTTAATAGCCTGGCTACAATTAATACAATTTTGTTGATTTAATCAATGTTTCCAGTCGTCGGAATAAAACTTTTAATACAATATTGTTTGTTTGGTTGTTGTTTTTTAACCAATACTTTTCTGTTACTAGATTAGTCAACAAATGTCTGAGAGAGACAGACTTTTTTTTTAAATGTCAAAAAAAAAACTTTTTTTTGAACATGTTCTAAAAATATTTATCGGCATCTATCTAAATCTCTTAAGTCTATGACTGAAGTAAATTTTTATTGATTAGTAAATTAATTAGTTAATCCAGTAATGAAATTTTATTAATAAACCTAATATTTAAATCAATATTCTGGAATTACTAGCTGTACCCTGCAAAACCTTTGCATAGAGTTATATCCCATTAGGCTTGATCGGTAGGCTAGGTTATTTTTGGTTTCGGGCAGATCCGATTTTTTTCATGATTGTATTTTAAACTGGAATACTGTTGTATTAATTCTTTACTTTCGATTTAACGCACACTGGAAATGAGTATTATTATAATATATTTTTTAATAGAGATATGACAATAACTGGGGGAGGCTAGGATGAGCAACATTAAGAACAGAAAATATTATAGCCTACACTGGCACTGTGAATTCAGCTTGCTACAAAATGATTCATTTTATGCCCTTGCATAGTAATGTTACATTTCTGTACCACAAAAATGACATTTTAAAACAACATAAAACTAGATGCTTTAAATTGTCGGAATTTCTGTGGGATAGTACTAGAAATGGGGGTCTTTTTATAAATTAATACGAAACGAACTGTCTGTATGTGTGATGACAATTTATAGTTAATAAATTAATTTCCTTAATCGGGTAAGCGTGATATGATTGGCGAGGACAATGATGATGGTGTAAAAGAATGGAAAAAATAACGGTCAATTCTCATAAGTGGTCAACCACAGCCATGCAGTCTAGGTAATGGTGTGTATGTGACAGAAATGTGGCACCTCGAACTTGTTTTACCAAGTACCTGTACGCTAGTCGTTTTTTTTTTGTTTGGAGTACTTGTATTTGTACTCGAACTTGCACTTTGTGCACTTGTATGGTCAGTACTTGGACCATCTCTGGTATGTAGAGTCACTGTAGAGATGGTACTACTAAACTGTCCCAACAGATATTGTGATAAATCTTTACAAGAGAATGAATCAGAGACTTATCCAATGTGCGCAAAGCACTGGGTATTTTCTTTTTATTAAAATATCACAACAGAAGTTCTTCATCACTGAACAACGAGTCTATTTACGTTCATTTAGATCTTTTCTGAACTAATTAGTTCCTATTATTTATAATACTATTAAAGGTGTTGTTTTTTATTGTTTTTGTGATATTGTTTGTTTGTTTGTTGTTGTTTTTCGTTTGATTTTCACAATTTTTCAAACCATAATTTAAAATGTTAACTTACCAAATATGTGTAGCTTTTAATAATTTGGAAATTGTCCAACCGGGCAAAAGAGTCAGCAAATAATGTATTTTCATAAGCTTTTAATTCGTTTCATTTTCAATGGGTTTGAGGCAGTGGCGTAGTGAGGAGCAGTGCTCGATTTACCGCCGGGGATGCCGGGGATATCCCCGGCACTGAGAACTGTCATCCCCGGCTCTGCTTTAGCTAATATATCCCTGCCGAGGATGAAATCATAGACATTTACCCCCGGCTCTGCAGAAATTTTTTTCCATCCCCGCTACTGGTTTTTTCTTAAATCGAGCACTGGTGAGGTGGGGGCAAGGGGGGGGGACATCATGCCCCGAGCGCTACTCACAAGGGGCCGCCAAATTTTATATTTCACATTGGCCTATAATATTATGTGGTTATCGAATGGAAGGGGGGGCGGCGCTAAAAAGGTATTGTGCCCCGGGCGCTAGTTCTCTCGTTACGCCGCTGGTTTGATGCTCGTTGTGTGTCATCAAATCTTGTAACTCAATTTTTTATCTTTTCAAATTTAGTGAGAAGGCACATTTTTAGATTTTTCATGAACAGTACAGGATTATAATAATTTCGAACCCATGAATCAACAGAATTGCGAAGAGAACTACTTTTTAATAAGGGCTCTTTTCAGCCCCGTAGCTTGAAAATTCTACAGGAGGGGCCAGGCATTCTACAGCAGGGGCCCAGGCAATAGCGGGGGGGGGGGTAAGGTAATACATTTTACTAAGTGTAGAACAAAAAAGCAGGGGGGTTGGCAGACAAAACGCAGGGGGGTGCCCCCCCCCGCACGCTACGGGCCTGGCTCGTTTATTTATTACGTCAACAAATTTCGCCCACAAATTATTGAAATCTAATTTGACTAATATAACAAAATAAACGGGTCTCATTACCTAAATAACGAAATTTTACAAATACACATCTATTACCCTCAAAAATCAAATAAAACTAACAGTATGCGGCTCTTCATTGATTTTTGTTTATATAGTATTGACTATTTGATTTATCCGGCATTGCATTATCCGGTATAGAATAATATTTATCCGCAATAAAATCACTGAGCTATATATTTAACATAGAGCTCAGTGAATGAAATAAATGATTAATTGTTTTAGTAATAAAAGTATAAACAAGCAATTAAGCCTGTTCCATTCTGGACACAGGACGTGTTAGCGCATTTTCGTGTTATGTATCAGTACGTTTGTTAGCTTTCAGTAAATATTTGTAAATTTTGGAAATGTTTATAAATTCAATTGTGTAATGCATATATTTGTAAAAAAAAAAAAATTATAAAGACGTTTCTTTATATTTGAAAAAAAAATTATTGTCTCTTAAATCTAACTACAAGTGGTTTGTGGTTACTGAAAAAGGACTCATAATTGAAAACAATTTAAATTATAGTCATTTAATCGTCCGAAAACTCCGTCAATTGTTGCATAGCTCTGATGCTTTCAATTAAACTTAGAACACAAGCTTACTATTTCATTTGATGAGTTTCTTAATAAATCTTGGTGAAACTACGTGCTGCAGTATTTCGCACCAAATGAACGGGTTATTGAACGTACAAGGTGTATATATAATATATAAGCCCCTTAGGAGCCCTGAAGCCCGGCCCTCAGAGGTCCTATCGCGAAATGGACTTTTGATGTACACATGGCAGGCCAAGACCTACAAAATGATATATACATCATGGGTCTAGGACTTATAGTTGCTGAGATATAGCGCTCCTTTATTAATATAGCTTATATAGTAAAAAACGGTACTAAGGCCCCTTTTACGGCCCTGAGAGGTCAGATCGCGAAATGAAAAAAAGGTCATTTCTTGGCAGGCCAAGACCTACAAAATGATATATACATCATGGGTCTAGGACTTATGGTTGTTGAGATCTAGGGTGATGACGGACAGACAGACAGACAGACAAAACGGGGACAATAGAGCATTTTTTTTAGAAAATGCTCTAAAAACGTGGATAGAATGCCAGTAATGAAAAGGGTTTTGCTATTGTATGAAAGGCAGTTAATTATTATGTATGTATTATCTAAAATGTAATATGTTCATGTTTCAAAACTGTAATGGCTGAAAATATTTCCAAACAAGTATAGTTAGGGCCTATATAAACTAATAGTGATACACTGTATAATAAAAATGCATTCAAAATAAGCCATATTAATATGTAATTTTTATGTTAGATGACTTAGATCCCACAAATTTATTTCATTGATTGGAGAACACAATTTGACTTAATTTTATATTGAATTAGACAAACTTTCGTTAATTATTTTTAAGTTGTTGATCAATGAACGTGCCTTATATAATGAATATTATTTTTTTTTCTGTTGTTTCGTTTCTTTTCTTTTTAACATTGCCATGAACAGTAAATATAGATCAGTGATCTTATGCAATGAAATCAAAAGAAGTCACTGCATTGCTGATTTTATGCTTTAATAACAAGTTACAAGGGGTGTTTGCATTATTTTGTTGATGTTATAATTTGCAGGATTATACTAGTTTGAATGTAATTAGAAGTACGTCCATGTGAGTAAAGATATCTTGTCGGATTGATAAGTCACCTTTTTAACCTTTCTAATTTTCATTCAATTAGTCTTTTAATTCTGTTAATTTAGTGTTCTCTGTTAGTAGTACTAACAGTGTTGGTTACGAAATATGACTTTTTTTTACTTTAACTAAAGCTAAAATAGTACAACTTGGTATCAGAACAGTTTCAATAACTCAAAAAAAAATTATCTTTTATAATGTACAATATTGTGTTACAATAACAATTATGATTAATAAGACATACATAATCATCGTATTTTTTGGCTTATTTTCATCCAACAAAAGTGGGGACAAATAATTCGTGGAATTTGACTCTTTTGAGGGTCACTGTGCCTCTTTTAATCCAAATGCTGTCCAACAAGGCTGTATTTTTTTTAGTGCTCTAAAGTCATGGTGTGTCTTATGATCATGTGGATTTTATACAGTCCGTAAAATATTATAGTCTAAGATACAGACATAGCTTACACTTCTTGTCTTATGCATGGCTTTCAGCCGCTAAATCACTGAATGTAGCTAACTTACTTGCCCCAGCCTGGTCTCTGCGAGAAAGATTCAGCTTAGGCCACATCTTCTGTCTTCACTACAATTTTAGGCACTAATACAACCTGCCAAAACTCTACAAATTAGGCTAATAATCTCTATCTATACAAGGCAAAACAGTCACTTAATATTTAATGTGATAATTATAAGTAAATAAGGCTAAACCTAAAGTGAGGCTGTGAAGTTATTATGTTTAAAACTAAAAGGGACTTTTGAAAAAAACTTTGGATCTCCCTAGGTGCAGCTTTGAAACTATTGTTTAGTAAAATATTATTTTTTTACTGTCCTTCCACTGATCCATGATTACTAAATGGCTAGACTGCTCCCTGTGCAAAGTCTCTGTTTCACAATGCTGCAAATTGTACCTGGCTGCCACTACTCATTAAAAAAAAACTCCTGTTTTTTTGTCACCCTGTATATATCCAGTGCCTAATAAAAGATTTGTATTGTTGTTGATTTGTTGGGCAGTAACCCTGAAATGATCTCTGATTGTGTTATTTCCCTAAAAGAATTGTTGTTTTTTAGCTACTATGTGGCAAAGGTTCACATTGAAAGTAGGGTTGTTATGTATTTTTTTTATGACTTCTGTCTACTAGTTAAGTATTACTTCTGATAGTGTTATTAAGTGAATTTTTTTTTCTTTAGGTTTTGGACGGGGTTAGGTATTCAGGCTTTCAAATGGGGTTGTGCTGTAATAATTTATTACAGTTATGTCATCCTAGGAAATGCCAGAAATCATAATAAAATAAAAATTGTATCCCTTAAATGTAATTTTTATTAGACCTAGCATTTAAACCTAGCCTTGCTTGGAAAGATAAAGTGCCATGTAACATTAGAAACATTTCTAATTCTTATATAAGACACCATAAAAGGATGGGGCTTTATCGGGTAAAGAAACCTGTGCTGATTTACTCCACTTACAGTCTTTTTTTTTCATGCATCGCCCAAGGTAAATGTTTATATAAATTATAATAGTAACTGTTTTTCTAGTTGTTGAAAACTAAACTAGTGTTATTGAGTTTGATAACCCAATTTGAATTCTAGTTTAATGCATGGCCAGTATTACTGCTTTCAACTGCATGTACAAATTATCACTTTTGTACTGTTGTTTATGTCCCATAGAGATGTTGTTTATACTCCTTATACAATTTACACATTCACCTTTTTAGTGTGAAAGTAGAATTTTCAGTAAAGTTGAGTCAAGAAAACATATAAAATGGTACACTTTTCTTAGAGAGCAAGGTTAAGCAATGTGCGAATATTTATGCAGTGATGCATCTTATTTCATAATAAAAAAAAATATTTGAAATTTTATTTAATCTCAACAAATTAGCAAATGTTTGATTAATTTATCTCCATTTAAATTGTCACTGGTTCCAATGTTGAAATAATAAAAAATCACTAAATCCGGAAAATTATAATTAGTTAAGAACGTTTGGATAGTAATAAACAACAAAGTAAAACCTTCCAATCCAAATTTTATCTTTTCCTTAAAGTCATTTAAAAGTTCTTTATATTAAAGTCAGTGCTTATTGATATAAACATATTAAATTTATTATTCTGCTCCTTATACATAAATATTTATATTGATTTTTTTCAGTAAATTCTCTCAAATATTATTTCAAATTTTAGAATATTTGATGACAGCAGCACAAGCAATTCAAACCAATAAAGAAAAGCTTAAAATTTGATTGGGGGGAGGGGGGGGTGAAGCATCAGTGTAACTTCACCTTAAAGACAGATATTTTTGTAAGTGTGTGTGTAGATGGAGGGAATTTACTCAAAAAGATGCTTAAAACAAATTGGGATTAGAATTAAAAACCATTTGTTGTAGGGCTGTACCAGAATCCGATATTCCGGTTCCTGTTAAGCCGGATTCTGGCAGTTTTAATAAATCCGGTTCTGATTAAAATTTGTCGGATTTAAGCCGGATTTATTTGTTGTTTAAATATTTGGTGTAAGAAAAAGTTTTTGACACAACATAATAATTAAATATTTTGCGCTATACAATTAAATTAAAACAATAACTTCCTTTTTTTTTTTCTTTCCTGATTTTTTAAAAGTACAATAACGTTGATCGCATTTAGTTTTATATGTAAGTAAAAATATATTAAAAAAGAAGATTTGATCATATTTAGTCAAGTAATTTCGATTAATTTATGATTGAGGAAGAGTTTGCATTTAATTTGGTAAAATTTGGATCCTGTTCCGGTTCCTGCAGGATTAAAAAATTACAATCCGATACAGACCTAATTTGTTGGATTCAGGTGCAAAAGTCTTTGTCCAATCTGTTGGAGTTTTTATTTATTCTTTTGACATTTTAAGCTGTAGGCACTCATACTCCAAGGAGTACGGGAAAGGTTACACAGGGGTGCGCAGCGTCAAATATTTTTCATTTTAAAACAATCAAAGAGTTTGTAGAAAGTTGCCAGTTTGCTGCATGCCCAAATATCGCATTAGAAATTTAAGCACATTCCATTATGAAAATATGTGCATTGTTTGAGTGGTATCTGCAGACCGCTTCTTTTAAAAGTATATTTAAAATGCAGTTTAAAGCTTTTTTTTAATCATTCACTGAAGTTGTGACCATGCTGATAACTTGTTTTGCTTCTCTTAAAATCAATAGTCTCATTAACTTAACTTTGGGGATCTTTTTTTTTTCAAATGCAGCATATTTTATAAAATGCAAATATATATTTATCGTAATTGAATAAAGTCAATGCAGATATAAACTTATTATGAACTTCACTTGTTTTTCAATTTCTTTAATAAGTGACAGTCATCATTTTTAATGACAGCCAAAATCAAATTTAGAAGAAAACTATTGAACTGTGGTAAAAACATTGCAGTATATTTTCTTTTTTTTTTTCCCTTCCTCATCTTTTTAGTAATTTTTACTATGTCAGTATCACAGAATGCCTATATTGATCAGTTCTTGGTTTAGTTTCCTCAAATAGATAATCCATCTTAATCTTACTTAATCTTCTGAGGTCTATGCGTGAGGTAGATAGTTATTTTATCTAAACATTTCATAATCTTGACTGCTTACTGGAAATATATTCTAGTCATCACATTCAGTGAGATGAATAAAGCTTGTAATATAAATAAATTTCATGAGTCATTTACTCCATGATTCAATACTCTTTAATCGGCTGCTTTGCTGTTAAGTTCAATCCCCTTTTTGAAATGTTTACAGTAAACAGCTTATTTTCATAAAGTTATAATGTATCATGGATTCCCCACATTTTACCTGCCCCACCCATGAAAAGGATAAAAGTGTGTGTATGATGTATTATTGGGTCAAGAAAATGCTTTGCTGGTTGATGCATATTCTGTGGTAGAAACCTACAGAGTTGAGTTAGTAGATGGTTAGTGCTATAAAGGGAACCTACATCTATATCGTCTGATGGGTCTGGGGTTCGAACCACATTGAGGATCTTGGAATTTCTTTTTCATGTCCAAGCTATAAATGGGTACCTGACATATGTTTGGGAAAATGCAGACGGTTGGGTGTTGTGCTAGTCTCACAATCCCTCAATATTCCCTGTCTACTGAAATAGTTTTAATTCTACTTTTCATCTGCCCTGATGAACCCTTAAGGGAACTTTACATCTATAGTCATATTCAATCTAGTACATTGTCTGTGGTACCTGCATCAATAGATAATAGTCAAGCCTTAAAGGGCAACTACATCTATAGTTGATAATCAAGCAAGGAGTCAGTAAATACTTTCATTCAAATGTCATAATAACGCTTGTGCATGGGTTGTAGGTACCTACATGAGAAAGTCGTTGTTTGGTTATATGGTCAAACGAGTTTTTGTTTAATAGTGAGGCTTATGTTTATTTCAAGTATCGGGCATTGATTTATTGATAAATCCAATTTACATACACACACACCCAACCTTTCCCTTTCACTAAGTGCCATGGAAAATATTCTGCCAGTTGGCAAATGTAGTGATAAGTAAGCCAAAGTTCTCCACCAACACAACACTAGCGGTTCATGACTAGATTAGTAAATAGGTTTCTTCATGTGAGAGAGCTGGGTAGTGGTGAGAGATTAAAAAAAGTAAATGATGTAACACAACGTCTAGTTTGATTAAATATAAACTTTTATCTAAGAATGATCATCAAAGGTCGATTTTCTCATTGCAAGAAAACCTGTATTTATTTGTTTTTAATAGCTTAGCGTCCTTTTAATTGTATGTTAGGAATGAGGTTTTTAAAAAAATATATTTTTAACCCCTTAGATAGTTGGCGGATTGACTGTGGCCTTTTTTTAAAACTGCATAAAATAGCTGTTTTCAACATTTTATTTGTCGCGACCGACTATTTAAAAAAATTGTTTTTGCGACCCCCTTTAACTTTGCAGACTAAAATACGTTTATAGTTAAAACATATTGAGAAATAAAGTTTTAACCATGTTTAATTTAAGAATATCAATAGTTTAATTATACATTTTAATTTTTGGTCGTGACATCCAGCATATAATCCTCCAACCACACTTTGAGATCCACTACCATAATGATCCAGACGGAAAAATAAAAAAAAAATCCATATTGGATGTTATAGAAAATAATGGAGTTTTAATAATTTACCAGTAATCGATTTTTTAAAGAATTTGAGTTAAATTACAAGGTACCGATTATCTCAATTTAGAAAAAAATATTCATCTTTGGATATCTGTGCGTCTTAGATTTCTTCTTGAGTATTTTGGCAGACCCTTTCATAGGTCGACCTGATATATACCAGTTTGAGCTGACGTTGCCCGTATATCAAATGAAATCAAATCTTATATCTAATGTTGCTTTCGGTCTTTTTTTTTTTAATTTTTTTTTTGAAAGGTATTTAAAAGAGTTTACTAATTCTTTTTACTCGGTTATAGAATGCAGAGTTAAAATGTGTTTCGATGTCCCCGTTTTTTTTTTCTAGGTCATTTTCAACATTTAAGACTTTTTTTTTTCATCTAAGAACTTGGTTCTGCTTTGAATAAAAAAAAACTACTACTGACCTATTTTGATTCTTTGTCATTCTACTTAATACATACTTGGTACTTCAACTGAAGTTCTTTCATCACCTGTGTGATATGTGTGATTATAGGTCATCGAGTTAGTTGTGTTTGCCCTGGAGGGCACGAATTTTTTTTTAATTGG
Organism: Bulinus truncatus; assembly: GCA_021962125.1. Classification (NCBI taxonomy): domain Eukaryota; kingdom Metazoa; phylum Mollusca; class Gastropoda; family Planorbidae; genus Bulinus; species Bulinus truncatus. Next base: position 8,000,146 of record JAGDYQ010000027.1, on the reverse strand, counting down.
TATCACAGCCAGCCAAAGTACTATGTTGGTATCGCACCCAGCCAAAGTTGGTGATATTTATCAGGCCCAGTTCTTTAAAACTGTGAGGCCAGAATCGATTGAAATCTTAGCACTGATTGATGATACACCACCAGTCTTGTGTCGGTAATTTTATTGGAGGTTAATGTCATTGCACTGACCTGAAGTTACCCGTGAGGGCAAATAGGTCGCGCCTGTTTAAAAAAGAATGGGGTCGGGCTTGGTTGAAGCCAGGCGACAGGTGGTCGTGCGTGCGTTGTAGAACGCTCGACTGTCGACCGGAAGGTTCCCGGGTTCGAACCTCAGTGAGAGCATTGGGATTTGTAACTTGATTTGTTCAGGTCCCGATGAAAGTCACCAAGTCCATCCAACTTTAAATGTGTAGGCTACCCGACTATAAGTTGGTGGAGCAGAGGCGGCTGGGCGTCGTGCTAACCACACAATCCCTTCATATACTGAGGTTACTGAAACAGATGAATTCTACACTTTAGCTGCCCCGATGAGTCCGTATGGGCTTAATAACGGAAATGTACTTCTTGGTTGAACCCTGTTCCATACTGCTGCCATCTTAAGTAGATGTAATTATAATAATAACTATTTTTATTCAGTGACCTTGGGGGAGGAGGGGTCAACCCCGGGTGACACTTTCTTTACCGTCAGTCAGGGCACTCTGTCGTACTTGAACAACTTTTTGTCATTTAATACGTTGTCCGCGAGCGTCACAAATGCTACCTACGCCACTGTTTATATTCGCCATCAGTGGTCCCAACCTCCGGGCCGCGGACCGGTATCGGCCCGTAGATCAAATGGCACTGGGCCGCCCAAGAAACATTACATATTATTTACTTTTCATTTACTGTGCTATATTTCTCTCGGGATTGTGCGACTTTCCATGGACGAAAGGTTAACCGGGAGCTGAGCGGCATTGGTATTGTAAATCAAAAGAATCTTTAAAAATTATAATCAACCCCCCCCCTTTTTTTTCCCCCGGGTCTTGGTGAAATTTTCTTACGTTGAACGGTTCGTGTCGAGAAAAGGTTGGGGACAATGCCCAAGATAACCTAAGCACCAACTACTGTTGATGCCCTCACCCCCTCCCCAAATATCGGACATTTTTTGTCGTCAAGTCCGCTACGTTTAGCTCAAAAACATTATTGTTTATGAGTTATCCTTTTTGCATGGTTAGAAACGAGTCAACGCTAAATGAACAGAAATTATTCATTTCATGCAAGGCTTTAAAAAGTGACTCAATTTAATGAATCAACTAATGTAACGGATCCAAGTGGCTAAGAATTGTTTTTGTGTTGCTCTCATTTCTTGGTGCACACGTTTATTTTGATTGTGGTTGGTTAATCCAGTACTGTTTGCACCAGCCATAATGGATTCAAATTAAACAATCGTTTTTTTTTTTAATCTAGGGAAGTATTTTACTTGATTTGATTGCTTCTTTGAGGGCGTCGCCCGGACCCCCCAGACTGTACCCTATGAAGCTCCGGTGACTATACCGCCTACGCCAGTGTCTCCCAAACCTTTGATACCTGTGTACCCCGTATTTAATTTTGGGTTATAGTGTGTGCCCTAGTAAAAAAAAAAATCTTGCATATTATTAAGGTCAAGTTTTCCCCTCATTTCGTTTTTTTCGTCATCCATGTTCTCAGTCCGCAGCAGCGCGTACCCCGGGCATCTCTTCGCAAACCCTCCTGGGGTTCGCGTGCCACACTTTGGGAAGCCCTGGCCTACGCTATGATGGGCGGTGTATAGAAATGTATCGCCGTATCTAGTGTGTGAGCCAGTTGAATCATTCTGTTAATTTCCTTTTAAATATGCCCATAAATTCAAAGGATTGTTGCCCGACTGTTTGTCGACATTGTTGAAATTCTACAAAAAATCCATTAGTACTCGGACGAGAGTTTTATTTAGTTGTTGTTTTTATATCGGGGTTTCTAATGTGTTGGCTGGCCTGTCGGTCGAGTTGGGTTTCAGATGGAACTGTCTCTCTGGCCAACCTTTTATTTTGTAGAGTTTAATTTCATGGCAATCTATGCTTTTAATTACGTGTACTGTACTTCATTAGGTGGCTTAGAATAAAAAAAAAAAACCAACTATGGCAACTTCCAATACTTTGTAATGTTAGATGGGTGATTTAATGACAGTTGTTGGCTATTTCAGACTTAACATCGAGGCTGATATTTTCTCTGCCCTGTATCATAATTTTAGCCGTTAACAGTGTATTGTCCTGTAAGATATATCACTTATTTGTTCTAAGAGTGTCAGCTATAGATGTCAAACTGAGATGAGTACTTGCTCACATATATGTAGGATGTAGTAGATACCATAAAACAAGAGATGTATACCTACATGAATATGACCTTATTCAGTTTAGTACATGTATTTAATAACCTACCCCCCCCCCCCCCCCCACTCTCGACACAAAATAAATCAAACCAATATATACACCTGTTTTGATCCTGAACGTATTTGGAAGTTTGCAGTCGGTTGGTGGCTGGTCGGCAGTGAGTCCGTCCCCCCCCCCCCACATGTAACCGTGACCTAAAAATGTCCACAACTTTTAGGCCACAGTCCGTATGTGTACCCCCCCTCTCTCTCCCGCCCCCACCCCCCACAAGATCTGCAGACATTTAGACCGTGAAACAGTTCTATTTGAACATTCAGTATGCACTTTGTGCAGGCTGCACCGATTCTTATTTTACTTCACTATGTGTATATGACCTAGTTTTTTTAACATCTAATAAAAAGAAAAAACATTTCTATGTCTGATGTTTTTGGAGAGTAAATCAGGTTTGTTTTAACAGTGGTACTGTTTACACTAGTACCTAGTTATCACGTGGTAAGAGGAGGCCAGGTGCTGGTTTAAACCTCGGTTCTCAACCTCTGTTGCAGCTGTACCCCCGTAGGGTGTGAAAGTACGTCCACGGACACCCTCACAAGTAAGTTCTTTATACTGTTGGTTGTTTTTAAAACAGAAATTGTATGTCGCTCAGTACTCCTGCATACCTTTAGCTGTACAGCTCAGACTACGTAGACTACAGGTTTTGAACCTTGGTGTTTAAACACGTCCCTGTTTTTTTTTTGTTTATAGACATTAGGCTTGTTAAGAGCTTTTGTTTCAGAGACATATTTTTTCTAATATATCACTGGTCAGTCCATATTAGTGAGATGAAATAAAAAGGTAATAGATATGTTCGAGTGTAATTAAAGTTTTTACCTCCATGCTGTGTGATTATATTTCCACACCCCCCCCCACCCCACCCCACCTTGTGTTTGTGTTGAGATCAGAACCTGGTCCACTATCTTGAAGTGTTGTGGTAGAATAGACCAGTTTAATCTTTGTGGTCATTTGCATCAAGGTTAATTTTGATAACTTTAAACAGTTTAGTTTAATTCTCAGAAACAATGCACTCTTTGTTTGTTTATTTGTTTCAGTCCTTTTTTTTTCCTTGAATTATTTCCCAAAGTTTTTTTTTCTTTTGTTTTAATACTAGTGTATTGTGTAAAGTTATTATCCATACAGTGCTGGATTTTAATGTTATCTATACAGGTCTGGATTTTAATTTTAAAATTTCACTACTCTTCAGGCCCAGCTAGTCCATGTAATACAAGCCGACACAGCTAATTACACCATCACAGGTAAATATCATGGCATCTTTGGTGAGTCCATCTTTAGTACAGACCAAAAACATTGGATCCAAGAAACAAGTGCTGGACAACAAATCATTGATTGACAACATTCGTGATCATGAGATCTCCAGATCTTTTGCAGTGGGCAACATTTGTTACTCATGTGAACTTGTCTGTGAGTACACTCAATCTTGAAATAGTTGTGTGATTCTTAGCAGCTTTTAAATATTTTGTATTTAAATCACATAAATATTCTATGACGAGATATAAACAGAGATATAAACTTATGTGAGGTGTGCCTCAAACTACACAAGCTACTGCTAATATCACTAGCGGGACAGATGGTCGTGTGGTAAAGTGCTCGACTGTCGACCTGAAGGTACCTGGTTCGATCTCCGGTGAGGACCAAGGAAATTTTTCAGGTCATGGCTAAAGTCCTCGCTAAATCTCCTGTGTTGCCTCCATGGCCATTGCACTATCGGCTATGGTGGGGATGAAAGAAGGGCACCATAAAAAAAACGCCCCATGTGTGGTTGATAGGATCTAAGAGGTTTCATCTCATCCTTACAGGGACTTCACACACACACTGCCAATATCACTAGAACATGAGAAAAATGGTTAAAAAAGAAAAATTTTTCAATCTCTGCTAACTGTTGTTATTTTTTTTCAAATAACTTTTTTCATAATTTTTTTTTTTCAAATAATTGATAAAGATTGGTTGCACTTTGTCTCACAAACTTTTTTCAAAGATGGAAAATTTAAAATAATATTAGCATTCCAATTATAAAAGGTTTGCCACACCCTGGTCTATAAAATACTCATTGTGTAGGTGTTGACAAGATTTCAACTTTTCATAATTATTGCATTACATTTGTGGTCATATTTGTTATAACTGTTACTATTTTAGAAGAAAAAAAAAACCAATTGTTCATGGATTTATCTGGATTAATAAAAATTATTCGCACTTGTACGACAGGTAAATACTTTCTGTCTGGTGGTATTGACCTCAACGCCAGAGACAGTAAAACAGGTGAAACTTTCCTCCATGTCCTGACAGATTACACCCACCTGTACCTCACTCCCAGTGGCACCAGGATTATGTACATGTTATCTACAAAGTTGGATTTAGAGGTCCCCGATGAAAATGGAGACACTGTGTTACATAAAGTGGTTAGAGTTCCTGGTGCATGGCGATGTATAGTTGCCCTGATGAGGTTAATTACATTTTATATCCAAATGGCGATCTTATCTCTAGTGCTCTATTTAGATTTAGATCATTTATTTGTATTTGTTTTGAAGTACTTATTATAATTTTTTTTTTTTTCTAATTTCAAGATGTGGAGCCTGCCCTCTTCAGAAAAACAAAGCAGGTCGCACACCTGAAGAAGAAATCCTTTTTCATAAAAACACTGGCTGGGAAGAAAATCTTCACTGGCTTAGGAAGTACCAACCAGGTATTATAAAAACACCTTAGTATATATGTGTATCACTCTAAATGTCAGTCTATACATCTTTCTCAGGTGCTGAGATTTGTGTTCTCGTTCCTACAAATTAACTTCTGACTCTTGTGTTTGAGATGATGGTCTTGTAGAGCCCTGTCCCAACCCAAGCCCTTGTAGAAGAGTGATAATAGATATTCTAGCTACTTTTGTTGGATTCAAACACATTATCTACAGCATACCATTTAGACTCACCATTTAACTTCCACTAAAGGCCACTTCATAGTCAATTTAAAAAGAAAAAAGAAATTTGCTTTGTGCCACTCTTAGCTCAATAGCTGCATTGGGCTGCCTTTGGCAGAGAGGCTCACAACTTTATATACTTTGTTCTGGCTGTACAATATTTTGTTAATGTTATTCTCTTTGTTTTCTTCTAGCAACCTCCCAGCTACATAACAATCAAACCAGAAAAGATAGGCCAATATACAGGTGTATTGATTAATTAATTTTTTTATTACTTTTTTTTGCTAGGCCTTTGGGCAGCTGTGAAATGTAAAAATCCAGATCCAGTGTTAATTGAAAGATTGTTGAGATACTGGTGCAGAACAGTCAAAGTAGTTGGTAGAGAGACAGCAAATTTAAAGGTAAAATTTATTTGAGTTCAGGTATCAATACCAAGTTGTTTTTTTGTTTTTTTCTATGTCAGACTGGAATAAATTATTGTTCATTATATACTCCAGTGTCAGGTCCATATGTGCGAGACCCAGCTGGACACGGTTTTACTGCTAGAGAAATATGAAAACACCAATGAGATGGCACTGTCCATGCTGAGTGGAAAATTACAGTTTGTTGGCATGTGGAAGGCGGCAGGTAAAATTATCTGTATCAACTTCAGACAAACACACACAAACAATATCTAACTTAAATGCATCATAATACGATATTTTTTTAAAAAGATGATAGTAAAATATAAATGGATGTTAAATATAGTCATATGTGTTTATTTTTATCATTAGTAGACTAAATATATTGTGCCATTTTTTTTCTAGAGCACCTTCAGAAAGTGGACATCAACACCAAAGACTACTCCTACCAGTTCTACTACAGAGATTACCCCACTGCACCGCGTCCTCTATTAGCAGCAGTGTGGGAGATCAATCAGCTTAGACTGGTCGAGGCTTTCATGGAACTGAACCCAGACACTTCTGTTAAATACACTTTTGAATCGGAGGCTGCCAGTCCACCCAAACCACTATTTTTTCAGGTTTGTTCATTTTTAAACCAAGTTTTATATTTTCTCTAAAAACAGAACACATGAATGTCAGGTAGTTGATAGGATTAATCTTGGAAAATGTAACTTCTGGTTTGCAAATTTTGAATAAGTCTGCCTTGAATAGTTTCATCGTTCTTAGCTGTATAAATATTCAGTTTAGAGACACACGGGAATATGGTGTTCTTTCCATGTTTTATTGTATGATGTCTTATTAAAATATTGGCACTAAACATAAACCTTAACACCAATAATTGTTTCAGATAGTTATTTTTTTTTTCACATTTTTACACAAATAAAAAAAATGGATTCATTATTGCATTTAGTCAGCTCTGAGTTAATGTCAGTCTTAATTGGCCACTACTTACAGACATTTAACCCAGTGTCATTTGTAAGTTAAAAGCAATGCTTAGGGTGCATGAATTTCTTTTTTATATTCTGCGGATAACATTGACATGCATTGCTCTTTATGTGTCCTGACAGTGCGCTGGGTACTGATGAGGGTATTTTTTTTAAGACATTTGAGAGTTTATTAACTAACCCAACAGACTATAAACACTTCCTTTTTATTCATTTAATTTTTCTCTGTTGTTATAAAACAGCTGGTAAACCCCAAGTGTCGACCACAAGATGAAGCAATTACATCAAGAATACTGCGTGATGCTGACCTGAACATTCGCAACATTCATGGTCAGACAGTCCTAGTTGAGGCCATGTTGAATGGTGAGACAGAGGGTGTCATTAGAGCCATATTAAATTCTGGCGTCAACATTGCAGCTAGAGATGCCCTTGGCAGAACAGCCAGAGATCATTCAGAACTACTCAAGCGATCAGATTATAAGTAATCTTTCAACTTTCTCTTTCTTCAAAAATTTTAACGAACAATTTTTTTCTAATCTGTATTCTTCAACAGATGAAAAAAAAATGTATTAACTTTTTCGATGTTATACCATAAGCTTACATAAACTAATAGCTATTATGCTGCTTGTAAAGTGGTCTTGAGTGTTGTTTTTATTCTCTCTGTAATGCAGGCACCTTATTGACAGTCATGTAATTGAACTCATTCAGGAGTGTGACCTGGAGCGTCTGGAGGCTTTGGTACTCCAGATGTATGATCACATTACACCAGAAACAAACGCTTGTGGTTTTTCACAACTCGTAAGGCTAAAAAATTCTAAGCAGCTCCATGAACTTATCAAAAACATCAACTCAACTCAGGTAGAGGAACAGCTTGACTTGATTTCTTATGACTTAGTTAAACCACACACTAGTCATACCCTGCTTTTACTGACTGTTTTTTAGCTTGAGCAAAAATTTAGGCGAAAAATCAGTAGGTGTCATGAAAACGCCTGAAACCTTTAATATAAAAAAGATACCACCTTTAAAGTATATATATTTTATTTTTTAAATGACTTATATTTCTATCTAATAATTAAAGTTTTACATCTTGTAGAAAAAATGTTTTTTTTTTAAACCCTTTTACAACAGAAGGATATAAACATTGTGGGGGGGGGGGGGGGGTTCCATAAATTCTGAAGGGTATAAACATTGTGGGGTGCTCCAAAGATAATCAAGGTACAGATTAAAAAACAAGCAATTAAGCCTGTTCCATTCTGGGCACAGGACGTGTTAGCGCATTTTCATGTTATGTATCAGTACGTATGCTATCTTTCAGTAAATATTTGTAAATTTTGGAAATGTTTATAAATTCAATTGTGTAATGCATATATCTGTAAAAAAAATATTATAAAGACGTTTCTTTATATTTGAAAAAAAAATTATTTTCTCTTAAATCTAACTACAAGTGGTTTGTGGTTACCGAAATAGGACTCATAATTGAAAACATTCGAAATTGTAGTCATTTAATTGTCCAAAAACTCCGTCAATTGTTGCATAGCTCTGATACTTTCAATTAAACTCAGAACACAAGCTTACTATTTCATTTGATGAGTTTCTTAATAAATCTTGGTAAAACTACGTGCTGCAGTATTTCGCACCAAATGAATGGGTTATTGGACGTACAAGGTGTAGAATGGGGCTATATATATAATATATAAGCCCCTTCGGAGCCCTGAAGCCCGGCCCTCAGAGGTCCTATCGCGAAATGAACTTTTGATGTACACATGGCAGGCCAAGACCTACAAAATGATATATACATCAAGGGTCTAGGACTTATGGTTGCTGAGATATAGGGCGCTCCTTTATTAATATAGCTTATATAGTAAAAAACGGTACTTTATAAGCCCCCTTTTACGGCCTTCAGAGGTCAGATCGCGAAATGAACTTTTGATGTACACTTGGCAGGCCAAGACCTACATCATGGGTCTAGGACTTATGGTTGCTGAGATATATGGCGCTCCTTTGTTAATATAGCTTATATAGTAAAAAACGGTACTTTATAAGCCCCCTTTTACGGCCCTCAGAGGTCAGATCGCGAATTGAACTTTTGCTGCACACATGGCAGGCCAAGACCTACAAAATGATATATACATCATGGGTCTAGGACTTATGGTTGTTGAGATCTAGGGTGATGACGGACAGACAGACAGACAGACAAAACGGGGACAATAAAGCATTTTTTTTCGAAAACGCTCTAAAAATGAGTCAATATGATGCTATCAGAATTATAATTACTGAGTAACATTTCTACCTGAGATGAAACACAGGTTCTATTCACACCATGTAAAATGTTTACACACACAAACACCTTATCCTTAGGAGAAATTTTAGAACTTTTATATACTTTGTTCTTTGAATCACCAGGTAATTAGTAGCATTTTTACCACAATATAGTGTGCTTATTTTGAAGAAACATGTCTTGGCCTTACGAATGCCCTCTTATAGTTACACTTTGCTTACAATGTCTTGGGCAGCACAACCTACACAAGATAGTAAAAACTGGTGATGTCGACAAAAATTATTAAAAAATTTAAAAAAAAATTTGTGTCAATTATGAAAAAATCACTCCTGTGTAGGAAATTGGACAATGTTAACGACTGTTATCAGCTATCATTTTAAACTGACTTAGAGAGTGTGAATCTTTAGTAGTAGTAGGCATCCGTCCATCTCAAAAGATGATGGTAGGCTGGTTCAGAAGGCGGGGGGGGGGGGGGGGGGGGGGGGGGGGGGGGGGGGGGGGGGGGTTGGGGGGGGGGGGGGGGGGGGGTGTACAGTAGAATAAATTATGAATTATGTTGACTTATTAATATATTTTTTTTTTTTAAAATATACTTTTCATGATACATGTAACATTTTTTGTTAGAATTTACTTGCCAATGTTTTCTTATTTATTTAAGTGAGTTACATTGTTTTTATTTCTCTACAATTAACTGATTTTGTATTCTGAAAGTTTAAATATCTATCTAACGTGTTTTACTACAGGCTTATGTGATGAAACTGTTTACTCTGGTGAAGTTTGGCAACAATAATCAACTTGTCAAGCTGATGAGCCGAAAATATGCTAATGCTAGAGACAAGGCGGGACGAACACTTCTGCATGTTGTCATTCAATACAGCCAGGGAAACAAGTTAGTCAGCTCGAATCTGACCGGAAATTCGAATTCACTAGACAGCACCAATGGCAATATTATCAACCATGAGGGAATATTTCTCAATGAAATCAACCAGACAAACAGCGACACTAACAACACAATGACCAATTCTGATACAGAATATCTGTACAATAATCGGAAAGACTCTAAGACTCAGGGGAATTGTAAAAAAGACTGTCCCTTCAGAAAAGGTCAGTGCTGGAGAAAGTTTTGCAATCAAAGTGGTAACTGTGTTCAGGACCATATTGGTATCATCCGTTACCTGATTCAAGAATATCCTGCCATGTTGGGACTCACAAACAATGTAAGTGTGGATTCTTTTTTCGGCTGTCTGCTTGTTAATTTTTTTTTTTTATTATGTATGGATTTCTAAAGTTTTTAATTAGGTGATATACACACAAAAAAGTGTTTTTTTTTTGTTTTTTTTTACAGTTTAGGATTATTGTCTGATACCCATTTTTTTAAAGTTAGTTTGGAACATCAATCAAAATATAACAGTCACAAGGCTCACCAAAGCTCGAAGCCCAGACACTTCCTCTTGATAGTTCTACCACACTGCCAAACACACTATAGTGGTTTTTGGTGGAATTAGATAATGTTTGAAAATTAATTGAAATATTTAAAATGACTGCTTTTGTCTGTAATTCTATAAAATCTTGGAGGGGCCATTTGGCGCCAAACTTAAATAATAACCCCTTGTGGCTGGCAATGTCTTTCATTATATTACACCATTGGTGCAAACACAATAACAATCTCTATCCACTTTTTTTTGTAAACTAATCATGCATTTCCCCATTGACTCAGTTGAAAGACACAAATTATGATAGTTAAAATGTGAGAGTATCTATTAGGATAACAGAACATTCATTATCTAATTGAATTTTTTGTGATATTTAAACGATGTATGCACTCACATTAAAATTAGATGAAGACTTAATTCATTAAAAATGAATGAAAAGAGAAATGCCATATATGAAAGTGTCTTCATGTTGTGCTCTACAGTTAGGTCAGAGTCCCCTCCACTATGCTCACATTTATTCAGCCAGTCCAGAAGTTATAGATCTGATTGAAAGAACAGGCTCCTGCTCTCAAATCAAAGATGTGGTAAGTTGTGTATTCATTAACACCTTTCAAATCTTCGACTTAACTTAGAGGCTTATTTACAGTTTTATTTTATGGCAATGGATTATTCAACTTCTGCACTAACTTGGCCTGATTTTTTAAAAAATGAAAAATTGCGATTAAGTTAGAAGTAATATACTTTACCTAGCAATTTGAAAGTTGACATCTGCTATTTATTTAACAGTTAAAAACTTTGTTAGTTTTGAATCTTAATCAAAGGTTTTTTTCCCTTTTGTGGAATCATTTGTCAAAATATGTTAAATTAAGTTTCAGTAGACAATTTTAAATTTTATTAGTTTTAATTATCTCTATTAGCATCAAAAGAATTACAAATGTCGACTAAGTCTATTTTTTTTAACTCGTCATTGTTTTCTAGAATTCACAACATTTATTTTATCCGCTATTATTGTGTTTTTTTAACCAGTTTGACTTTGCGCCAGAGGATTATGACAGATTGCAGTGTGGAGATCAGACTTTCAATGTCAGGCGACGCCCAACCATCAATCTTGACCTTGACATTTTTCTCACAGAATCAAATTTTGAAGAACGATTTCATCAAGCCATTAAGGTATTATGTTGTACTCATAAAAAAATCAGAAGCATTAAACGATTCACTAAATTGTATTATTCATTACGATACTTCATTTATGTTGGGGTTTTTTTTTTCTAATTTTCCAGGCAGGTAATTTAGAAGAAGTGAAAAAATTGGTTCCACCTTTGCTGGAACATAATGGTGAATCCCGATTCAGCCAGGCTTTGTTTGACTGTCTGGATGCAGGGCACTTGTCTCTGGCCAACTTTTTAGTAGCCTCTGGCTTCCATACTAACATATATAAACAGGTAATATAACATTATGATAACAGTAGAATTAAACAAACCTTAAAATATGTTTTGTGTGTTAAGCTTTGTTATGTCTTTATAATGTGACTCTCGATTTAACTAGAATCATCATGTCGATATGATTAAAAAATACTCCATTTAATACTGACAGACTTGAAAAATGTTACGACCAATTATGAATATGACAGAAGTGTGTCCAAATAATTCTATTATTAGAAAAATATTAAGTTATGTCGCCTTTAAATAGTTATCAATTAGAGATTCTACTTAAAAATAATCTTTGTTTCATCCAGTATGAAATCTGTGATCCTGATGATCCTCTATGTGCCATGATGGAATGTAGCCATGCTGTGACTTCACTCAAGCAGAGAGCTGTAGATATTGGAGCTACAGATCTAGTCAAACTTATGGATGATCTCCACAGAAACCCACAAGTCACATTAGTGAAATAAGTCATCATTTACCACTCATTTTTCTTTATCATTTTGACATCTTTTGAGTTTTTCAGATTTTTCATTTATTCATGTCATTGACATTATTTGATAAAAAATATTAGTATTAAAAGTTCAATATATAAAAGTTTGAATTAGGTATAAAACAAAAATCAGGAAATTTTTTAAACCAGTGTCTTCAACTACATCAGTTTATTAATCATCTCATTATTAAAGGTGTCGTCTAACTTTTAAAAAATTTCAGTGCATCGTGAAGAAGTTAAAAAGTTAGCTTTATATTTTAGTTGTGTTCAATTGTATTTTTTTTTACTATCAAAACTTTTTATTGCAGCACAATGTAGAACTAAACATTTTTTTTAAAGTTATTTTTTGTTTACAATAATATATCTATCTTTATATATGTATACTAGCACAAATTATCTGTTGTAGTTTTTGTAAGGTTTTTTTCTTTTTACCAATGTTCAGTTTTACATGATCTAAGGCAGGCATGTCAAATTCACAGACCACTTAATTAAACTTATAAATCTGAGATATGAAAATAATTGGTACCTAGCTGCATAAATGAATTTAGGGAATAAAATATGTTTTGAAAAAAAAAAAAAATGTAACATTAAACTTAAAATAAAGTGCAACAGCAGCAAAAAAATAGCCCAAAATTGTTTGACCTGAAACTTGACACCTTTTTATATAGACAATTTTTCCTATCCATGAAATATCTGTGCTGTACCAACTTTGATTAGAGATGATAAATGTTGATCTGTTAGCCTTGTTCTCCGAGAAGTTTTTGTTGATTTCATGAAGGAAAACAACCATTCAAAAAAATGTGTATAACCAAATGTTATCATAATCCATGCGACAAACTTTCATAAGTTTTTAAACTTTTCTCGAAGGTACGAAAAGATACTAGGTAATCCAACTTTGAGATACTTTGCTTTGAGTAAAGAATCTGACTGCATTTCTATTACTTCCAGCTACAGGCTTTCATCAAATGTGAATGGATCTGAGAATAATGAAAAGCTGTGTTCAAAGATTAAAAATCTTTTCTAAACTTTTTGGGCAACAATTCCTGGGGACTTGCACTTAGCAAAGTGCATACTCATTATTAGCATTGTTTCTCATCCCTTTGTACTTAGGAAAATGAACTAAATTTTCATAGGCCTTCCAAAAGCTTAGTTTCACAATGAAGTACTTGGTGTCATCATAAGATACTTTGTGTCATCATACGACTAGATAATTAGTTTACTTTTCCTTGTAATTTTAAATTAATTTTCATTAGTTTTCCAGTAATGTCCACAGCTAAATCCTGTTCTTGTAACCAACTTTTTATTTCGTCTCCAAAAACAATAATTTCTTGTCTCAACAATTACAAGTGTATCAAAACTTAGTGACCTGACAACCATCTGTGTAGAACAGAACATCTGTAGTTGGACCATCCACATCTTTCAGTAACTGGGCTCTAAGACTGGTTGAAACATCTGCTGGGCTTCTGATCAAGTTTACTGACTTAACTGATCTAATTCTAAAATTTTTAACCACAGATTTTGTTGAAAATTGTGAATCTGTTTACAAGTGGTCTTTTTTTATTTATCTTAACATGCAGCACCTTATGTAGTAGATAGGCAAACAAACAAAAAAAAAACGCACAAGGAATTGCACTACACTTGGTTGTCTCCATTACTTTGGTCTTATTAGGTGTTTGTCATCCACCCCTACCATTACAATAAAATAGAACAAATTGTTAGCAAGCTTGCATCAGGGAAAAAATGTGTCTTTGCCTTGCCTTAATCAGATAGTTAAATATTTAAATTGTGGGGAAAAAATTTAAACCAGCTGAAAAACTGAAATAAAATTTAGACCAGATGAAAAACTGAAATAAAATTTAAACCAGCTGAAAAACTGAAATAAAATTTAGACAAGATGAGAATCCTTGGCACGCTGGCCATTTGTCAGTTTGAATTATTTTTACTTAGTCTAGCATTCAGTGGTCAAACTTTTTTTTTTTTTTCGATTCAAAAAAAAAAGTTTTGAAGAGCACAAGAGAAAAATTTTGAGTTATTATGATATGTGTGATTTAATTATAATTAATGTGTGATTTAATTGTAATGAATGTGTGATTTAATTATATTGAATGTTGTAAAAAAAAACTTTTAAAAAAGTTTTTGATTTATTCAGTTGTAAAATGAAACTTTTTTATTATTTGATTTCTCATTACTTATGATCATCATTTCAATAAATTGCTGTTTAGGTAAATTAGAGGAAACTGACATGGCTTTCAATAGTGTATTAGTTTGTTTTCTTATACAAAAGCATTATTTCTTTGCGGGAAAAAAAAGAAAGATATTTTAATTTTTTACATGGTGTGAATAGAACCTGTGTTTCATCTCAGGTAGAAATGTTACTCAGTAATTATAATTCTGATAGCATCATATTGACTCATTTTTAGAGCATTTTCGAAAAAAAATGCTCTATTGTCCCCGTTTTGTCTGTCTGTCCGTCATCACCCTAGATCTCAACAACCATAAGTCCTAGACCCATGATGTATATATCATTTTGTAGGTCTTGGCCTGCCAAGAAATGACTTTTTTCCATTTCGCTATCTGACCTCTCAGAGCCGTAAAAGGGGCCTTAGTACCGTTTTTTACTATATAAGCTATATTAATAAAGGAGCGCTATATCTCAGCAACTATAAGTCTAAGACCCATGATGTATATATCATTTTGTAGGTCTTGGCCTGCCATGTGTACATCAAAAGTTCATTTCGCGATAGGACCTCTGAGGGCCGGGCTTCAGGGCTCCGAAGGGGCTTATATTTTATATATATAGCCCCATTCTACACCTTGTACGTTCAATAACCCATTCATTTGGTGCAAAATACTGCAGCACGTAGTTTCACCAAGATTTATTAAGAAACTCATCAAATGAAATAGTAAGCTTGTGTTCTGAGTTTAATTGAAAGTATCAGAGCTATGCAACAATTGACGGAGTTTTCGGACGATTAAATGACTAAAATTTCGAATGTTTTCAATTATGAGTCCTATTTCAGTAACCACAAACCACTTGTAGTTAGATTTAAGAGAAAATAATTTTTTTTCAAATATAAAGAAACGTCTTTATAAATTTTTTTTTACAGATATATGCATTACACAATTGAATTTATAAACATTTCCAAAATTTACAAATATTTACTGAAAGATAGCATACGTACTGATACATAACATGAAAATGCGCTAACACGTCCTGTGTCCAGAATGGAACAGGCTTAATTGCTTGTTTATCATTAGATTTTGGTTTTTGTAACTTTCATTTACACTCTTGTTCCAATCTAATGAAAAGCAATATTTCATGACTAGATGTTTCCTAATTATATAAGTAGAGTCAAAGTAAACATTGTCTATTATTTATTAATTAGCTTTTGTGTAGTTATTGCAGTATTGTAGATCAGATTAAAATATTAGCATATTTCATTGTTGTTTCATGCATAAGAAGTGGACTGTTCATTGTTGGCCAATCATAATTGTGAAAGAATGTCTGTGATATGAATTTCTATGATAGCATTGTTTATGCTGTATGTTGAAAACTAAAACAATTTTTATCACTTATATGCAAATTCTAAAATACAAATAAAATTATATGAATAAAGACATTTTGTATATTGATTTAAGAATCCTATGAAACATTTTTGAGCATATTAAAGTGCCATGAATAATTTCATGGCTATTAAATACCAGAATTTAACGTTTTTTTTATTGTTGAAAATATTCTTCACTGCGAGTTTTGATTTGAAATTTTATTTGATATTTGGACAAAAATATTTTATTTTTTTAACACAATTTTTTCTCAAAGAATGACTGTCAGAAAAATTGCATAAATATTGTGGGCAGCTGTGTTACAGTTATTGCTTTTGTAATAAATATTAGTTACAGCTGTTTATATGGTACTATTGACTCAGATTGGGGTTTAAAGATCAAGTGAAGTGTTGACAAATTTAGTTCTATGTTTAACAGAGTATTTAGATTCATGTAACTCATTGATTGTCACCCATTATGTCACATTATAATAAAGTGAGTTGATCAGAGTAAAATAAATGTTGTTTATGAAGTTCTCAGTTAATTAAAAATGAATTCCTGCCTACAGTCTTATTTTGTTATATTTCTTACATGGTGAAATAATTATGATAAAATACATTTAGACGTATTGTTCCCTACATGAGGAAAATTGAATCTGACCAATAATTTATAGTGTTTAGGTGCATTTTAACACTGATGTTATTTGTAGTAGTTTCACAAATAAGATAGTAAATGAATAAAGTTTAACATATGACTTCCTGTAACAATATTTACAATATTTTGCGGTAGTAATACTGACAGTATGATGTTTCTCTGTATATCGTTATCTAAATCTTTAACTTGAGTGTCTTTTTGTAGAAAATATACATTCATATTATGTAATTATTTTTGAAAGATAAGAACAATTAAAAAACATTTTGTTAAGCCTTTTGTTGTTAAATTTATTTCTCTATTTTAGTTTGTGCTATTTATGTAATACAGAATTAATGATACGTTTGTTTAACAAAATGGTGCACACAGTTTCTAGTATGTTAACCCTGTTTATAATATGTGTTCACTTCATGTTTCTATTGAGTGTTAATTTTATATTACTCTTTAACCCCATGTATCTATGGCATGTTAACTCTATGTTTCTATTGTTTATAAATCTTGTGCTTTTAATCCCTGTAAACTTCATGCTAATTTTTTGTGGTAATTATATTTCTATTGTTGTTAAGTATGTTTCTATTGTGTGTTTACTTGATATCCCCCCCTCCCCCCATCTCTAAAGATGTAAACAATGTGAGTTAAAGTCACTGATGTGTGACTGTTGTGTTTTCCCTTCACTCAGTTAAATGTGTTTGTGAAATTGACCTACCATTGTTTTTATTTTAACTTTGTCTTGTTTAAACTGTCAGTGGAACTGGTCAATACTTCAACATTTTCAACAAGTTTTTATTTTTATCAAGTAAGTTCTTTACTCAATTATAAAGGTTATAATGTTAAAGAACATAATATTTTTGAAAAAACTGCTGTTTAATATTAAAATTTCTGACTGCCAACTAAGACCTGTACTAAATATATTTATACTTGTTTCAATTTGTCCTATTTGCCATCACCCTGTCATAGACAGGCAAAATGGTTAGTTTTAAACTATTTAAGGCATGAAATTAAAATAATTCAGTTACCCAAGCAATAATCAGTTAGTTATTGTTTCTATAAGAAAAAATCATCAATATATTTAACAAAGTAAAAAGTATACTTGATTTTTTTAATGTGGTAACTGAATTTTAAGCTTTGTTTCAATAAAAGATACTAAGAAATAATCATCAAAACCTTATTTTCAACAAGTGATTTGTCTGATTATCAACTTAATTTAAATCACTATTCTGGCTTCCAGTAATAATTCAGATTGACAGTTCAGATGCTGGTCTTAAGAGATTATTTCTTACTTACTAATACATTTTAATAAAAGCCTTTTTTCACATTGATTTTAATTGTTCCTATTCTGTTTTCCAGAACAATGTCAACAAATGCACCTATAAACAATTTTTGGTGGCTGAGAAGTCTGCCTCACTTCAATGCCTCATTGGAGTCTAATCCAGATTGTGCTATCGTCACATCTCTGGTCACTTCAGCAACTGCCAATGCACCAGAGCAATTTCACTTGTCTTGCAAGTTGGATAAAGATGTGTATACAGCAGGGGAAACCATCACAGGATGTGTGTATATTTATGTTGACAAAAACTTCCCTTGTCAGAGTAAGTATTTATGGTTTTGTTTAAATGAAGACTAATTTTAGATTAAAATATGAGAAACCATAATAGGCTGAGTGTATATAAAAAGTAAAGTTCCCTTAAACCCTAAAGGACTCACTGGGGCAGATGATGTGTAGAATTTATTTCAGTGACCTCTGCATATAAGGGATTGTGTGATTAGCACAACGCCCAGCCACCTTTACACCCCCCCCCTTCCCCATTTAAAGCTGAATGGACTTTGGGACTTTCACCGGGACCTGAAAAAATCCCATGGTTCTCAGTGAGATTGAAACCTGGGACACTCCATTTGACAGCCAAGTGCTCTACACCGCACGACCACCTGTCTCCTGTATTAACATATATGAACAAAATATTTTCCTTTGTCAGCTAATTTATTTTTTTTTTTTAAATCTATTAGCTGACTTGAGTTTAATTCAGTTTTTAATTCAGCTTTTTTCCCCAATAGTGAAATGTTAAAAATTAATGACACTTGTCTGTTTATGATTGTTGTTCAAAAAACTTATTTATAAAAGAATTAAACGTAGTTATTCAATATATTTTAGTTTTATCTCATCCAAATTCTAATTCTCCCATGTCACTTGCAAGATATAAATTACAAAAAAAGGCAGTTATGTTTTTTAATTCCAACTTGTGTACATAAGATTATTTTTTAAACTGTACATGAATTTGTTTTTTTTTTATTTTAGGAGTGACCATTTATTTTAAAGGTGTATGCTTTCTGAAGCTTTCAAATGACATACAAACTGGAAAACTAATTTTTATGAAAGCCTCTACTTGGACCCCAAAAGGTAGAGGAAATAATGTTTTGAATAAATGACGTTAAATTTTCCACAACCTCCTAAAAATGCATGAAGTAAAAATCTATTTGAGATCTGATACTAGCACGGACTCTTAGCTCTTATTTGAGATTTGATACTAGCACGGACTCTTAGCTCTTATTTGAGATTTGATACTAGCACGGACTCTTAGCTCTTATTTGAGATTTGATACTAGCACGGACTCTTAGCTCTTATTTGAGATTTGATACTAGCACTCTTAGCTCTTATTTGAGATTTGATACTAGCACTCTTAGCTCTTATTTGAGATTTGATACTAGCACTCTTAGCTCCTATTTGAGATTTGATACTAGCACTCTTAGCTCCTGTTTGAGATTTGATACTAACACTCTTAGCTGTTATTTGGATCACAGAAATATAGCAACAGAAAAACAAAACATCAGCTAGCTAGTGTGCATAGATTCAAGATGATTGAAGTTTTTATAACTTAAAAACAAAATGAATAAAAACCTTTTTTTTTAGTTGTATGAGTAGGGGTAATAACAATTTTTACCTTCATGATCAATAATTGTTTGCTGTGCTATATATATATGTTATTGTAGATAATTTAATAACTTGACGAAACATAACCAATGTTCAAATCATTTTTCAATATTCAATTGTATTTTTAAAAAAAGAGAAAAAAAATATTGCACATAAAATATTATGATGCTGACCCTTCACTGTATGACAACTGAAGCAAAATCTAAACTCTTATTAAAATAGCAATTCTACTGCTATATGAAACTAACTTGGACTACACTCACTGGCGTAGCAAATGACTAGTGGGCCCCACTGCAATTTTTAGCTGGGGGCCCTTCTATACATTAACTCACCATTCTGGAACCTTCTCCTCCTGTAACAATTCCAGTAAGTAGCATCAAGTGTTACTTACACAAAATATTACACCGTGCACAAATCTTATCAAATTCATTTTGGCTAATATATTGTAACAGTCTTTAAATATTACTGTAGATGCTATACAGTTATTTTTTAGAAACTAATTATCCCTTACTAAGTCTTGTTTTATTTTTTTTTAAATCTTGTTTAAAATAAAAAATGCTATAATGTGATCGTTGTGAGACTCCTGAACTATAAGGTTGGTACATCGTTTAATATAATAAAGACATAGATTAAAACCACTTTAAACTATTTAAAATTATACATCACTTGATGCTTTATCAAACCCATTGTGTGAAATCTTGAGCATATATTTAGGGCAGGAGAGGGCAAACTATGGCCCGCCAGATTATATTATGCGGCCCATTCCGATTCTTGTCAATGTTGATTTTCTTTGTTTAGAGTTTTGCTATATTTTTTTAAATTTTATTTAGACTATTTGATTTGAATATAGGGATATTAAATCAGTTTTATGACTCCAAAATATTAGTTAGAGTTAGTTCCTTCGTCTTCATAATTATTATGTAGGCTGTGCTGTTTTTCTAAAAAAAAAAAAAGTTCTTGAACTATCTGAAAAAATCTGACAAAGTACTAAAACCAAACAATCCAGGGAGTAAGGTGCCGGAACGCCATCTGGTGCATTCCGCCAGAAAAAAAGCACTTATGATAAGTAACAATAAACTTTTGTTGAAATAATTATGAATAGTAAAGTCTTATTACCAAATTTAGCAACTGATTTAGTTTGTATTTTAAAAGCTCATGTGCTTGTGTAATATAGTGCTAATGTGAAATAAAATGACAAGTAAATGGTTATTTTCATTAATACGTATTTTCGTTCATTGTAAATTGTAATTGAAGAAGACAAAATATATCTGCAGCCCGCCAATAAAAATCAAGTTTTCAATGTGGCCCTTCCATAGAAAAGTTTGCCCACCCCTGATTTTGGATGATGCATTTCTTGATGGTATATGAACCAAAACCTTATGAGGCTCAGTTGAGGATGAAACGTTCTTAGTTTTTTTATTGGTCTTTTTTTCTGCAAATTAAACATCAATAGACATAGTGAATAAAAGTATTTATGTTTAAACAAGCTCCTTTTCTAAATACATTTTTTGAGAAAAGCTTAACACTTTTAGCCTTTTTAAAAAACTATTCGGTTTGATTTCCTTATATTATATTACTATAACTATATGGACTTTGAATTTTACTTATATCTAACTAGAATGTTATTCTTTTTCTTAAATAAAGGTCAAAACAAATACATTCCTTTGGGTATAAGTGTTTTGAGATTTACATTAGAGCTACCCAAAAATTTAAGATCTACAGCACTGGACAATGAAGTTGGTGTTGTCTATGCTTTGACAGCAGATTTTGAGCAGGCAGGATTGTAAGTTTTGCTATAAGTTGTGGTATAATTGCTTCTTTTATTATTAGGAAGAAAAATTCTCTCCAAATTAGATGTCTTTAACAAATTGTTACTTACAGAAGCGCAAATGAAAGACTACATGCATTTGTTGGATATGTTCGAGTTTACAGTCTGCCATATATTGACAAAAACATACTAGAGGTACATATATATATATAAAAACATATTTGCATGTGTGTGTATATATAAACATATGTGTAAACAGCATTTAGAGTAAGAATTGTTCATATTTCATTCCTTTGCTTTAAAAAAAAAAAATCTTAATTTTGAAGGATTAAAGAAAAGGAACTTAACCTACTGAGAAATTTGCACAGAACTATTTATAGATTTCAAAGCTTGTCCATGTCCCCTTTTGTCATAGAAAATTTTCATTATTTTTCACTGGCTTTTAAGGAACTAGACCCCTCCACACATACCTTATGGTCTTACTTATACAACTTTATCAGCCTGTACTTGGTTAAATAGAATGAAAAATCAAGAATTGGGATTGATATTGTTGGTCTCTGGGATTTTTGGTATCCAGGATAGGGAACCACTCCACCCCCACCCCCCTCCAAAGTACTTCAAAGAAGGGGACCCAACCCATGTGCAAAGCCACTGTTGGAGAATAAAGAAAAACCTCATGAATCAGATTGTTATGGTTGGTCAAAATTATCTTACATCTGCATTTTAATCAGAATTTTTTTCTATATATGTCAACAAATTGAAATAATGTGTATTCCTTTATCATTTTTTGTCAGGCTGGTTTATCCAGTGTGGATAACGTGTTGGTTAAGGACTCACATGGAGTATTCCAAGGAAAACTAATGCTAATGCTATCAATACCAACTTGTTATGTACAAACCAATAGTCTGCTAAACATGGAAGCTTTCATAAAATGTGAATCAATAAGAAATAAATTCAAAATTTTAGAGATTTTCCCAGCCTTATTTCAGGTCAGTAAAACAATAATCGCAAGTGAATAGTTACTTGATTTTAGTGAATGCTCTGTTTAATGTCATGTCCGTTTGGACTGATTAATTTTTGTGAATGCGCTTATTTATGAAATGTTTGGTGAAACAAAATTAGATAATACTTAAGGCTGATTTTAGAAGAAAAAATTTCTTGATCAATGATGTCTAACTGAAAAGGGTGTCTGATAGTGTAAGGGGAGAGTAACCATTTTTAGATCTAATTTATCATCTAATTTTATACAAACTTATTCAGCACATTTTTATGATTAAATAAAGTAAATTTTTTTTTTTCAGTGCATTTATTTCTTAGACCAAAAACGAAAGAAGCATATGAGGGCTATTATTTATCTTAAAGATCAGTACAAAAGTAATTTTGCCCGTAGGAAAAAGGAAATCAAGCACAAGTTTCTAATGAATGTTGGAGACATCCTTCCCACATCAAGGGATAATGACAAAAAAAAGGGAAATCGTCTACAAGTCTTTTACGTCTTGGCAGTAAGGACCAAATAAATTTATGACATACAAGTGATAGTGTTCAACTGAAATTGAAAATATTATGTCAACAAAGACATCCAAGCTTTTTTTATACATTAAAAATAATGAATAGATAAATAACACAATGTCAAGACATCAAAAATTTATTTTAATTATTTTTTTTCCCTAGCTTGTGATTAAACATGAACACGCAAAGAATTACCAAGTTCTTACGAGACACCCTATTGTCATTGTGCATAAGGAAACATATAAAAGCAATATTAACCCCTGTGAGTCTTTTAAAACCAACTTTGAATAGGATACAGCATTTGACAAATTTTATTGATTGAGCATGAAATATGAAAGATAAATATTAACTTACTTTTTTTCTTTTAAATGTCACCTGTTAAATTTTTATTTATAGATAACAGTGATGAAAGAATGAGTCAGGACATTAAAAAAGATGCTGATCCAAGTATCCAAATGAGTTTAGACTTTAAAGAAACTGATAATGAAAAGATTGAAGAAGTAAAAACCAAGATGTCAAAACTTCTTTCTTTCACAAAATCTGATGCACAGGTTTATTTGTCACAGCTCCTACCTCACTTTGAAAGTATTATACCTCTACTGAGAGACTTCATCTCTAAACTTGTGAGCACTTTATTCCTCATGCCAATGGGAATGCCAGACATTGAAGATCCTAAGGAATGGAACTTGATTGAAGAATGGATGGATTCTTTTAGAGAGCTCATAGCCAAACTCATGGCCGGCATTAGCATGAAAGACTTGCAAGAAATTTTTCAAAATTATATAGTTGACTTTTTCAAACCCTGGCATCCTGGAAAATCTTTATCTAGGAGACCCAACATTGCATACCAAAATATACTTAGGAGTGTGATAGGCCACTTGACAGAAATAATCCTATTGGCTCAAAGCAACCTGGATTCTGTCACAAAGACAGAACAAACCTTGAAAAGTTTGGCTTCTGTGTCAGACAAAGAATGTCCAATTCCTTTTGTTACGTGCAAACTGTGGTATGGATGGCACACTGACAATTCTGTAGTGAAAGTGCACAGACCCATCCATGTGAAGACATATACAAATAAAAGCTCTATCATTGAGCTGTTCATGCCTTTGCCTACTTCCAACATGGCTAAACCTCTGTTACTTCCAATGGATTTTATTTTTGAATGGGTTACAGCATTCTTTACATCAACGATGGTAGCGGATTCTGAAATGGAACCAGTCACTGTAGTAGATTCTAAGTTGGAATCATCCACTGTAGTAGAATCTTACTTGATATCATCCTGTGGTATTTCTGCAAATTTAGAGCCTGCCAATTGGGATTCTGAACCACAGGCTAAAATTATATACCATACTTATATCAACAAAGAGAGTTGTACTTTTCTTGATAATTCAGATAAGAAACTGTCTGATAAAAAACATAAAACTTATTCTGCCTCAAGAAAAAAAACCTCGCAGCCTTTTTCAGATAATCTCTCAAAGTGTCAGACACACCATTTGCCCATTGCATCACATGACCAGCTTCACCAAACAGAACAAGTTCAGGCATTCACCGACACTGTAAGCAAAAACAGCCACAGCAGGGAGATGTCTCAAACTTTGCCTGACTTTTTTAAAGAGCTGCCCACTGTGGCCAGCCCAGCAGCCAAAGAAAATCCTAGCTTCTTAGATCAACCAATGAAAGTTAAAGACAATACAAGTGACAAGGCTGAAGGGGCTAAAGTGAGTAAAAATCAAACTGACAATTTAAGGAAATTTAAAAAACCATTGAAAAAGATAACCGATGCAAGGAAAGCCATGCACATCACAAATTCAAACAGTAGAATAAGCTCAAGAAAAATTCTAAATGCTAGCCGTTCACTTGGATCTTTAAACAGTTCTCACAAGCTGGATGTGCAACAGATAAATAGTCCATCTAGAGATAATATATCAGCATTATCAAACAATGTTGAACAATCTGTTCCAGCCAGTCTAAATGAATCATCAAATCAGAAACAGAATCTGAGCCTGTCTCAGATTGATACTTATGTAACTTTTCAGGCCAACCTGGCTACACAGCTTATACATATTGAAGACGTTGTTAAAACAACTCATTTAAATGCAGCTCAGGTCAACGATTCAATGACCCTATTTATAAACAGCAATGATGTTTTGATAGTCCCCAATAAAATTAATCTACAAAAGGTTCCTGCTGACAGTGATGTTCCAGTTGCTCCTGCTGACAGTGATGTTCCAGTTGCTCCTGCTGACACTGATGTTCCAATTGCTCCTGCTGACAGTGATGTTCCAGTTGCTCCTGCTGACAGTGATGTGCCACTGGTTCCTGCCAATAGGGATGTGCCACTGGTATCTGATGATGATGATGAATCAGTTATTTCTGCTGATGGGGATGAATCAGCTGTTCCTGCTGACAGGGATATTCCAGCTGCTCCTGCCAATAAGGATGTGTCACTGGTGTTTAATGACAGTCATGAATCAGTTGCTTCTGCTGGTGGGGATGAATCAGTTGTTCCTGCTGATGGGGATGAATCAGTTGTTCCTGCTGATGGGGATGAATCAATTGTTCCTGCTGATGGGGATGAATCAGTTGGTCCTGCTGACGGGGATGAATCGGTTGGTCCTGCTGATGGGGATGAATCAATTGTTCCTGCTGACGGGCATGAATCAGTTGTGCCTGCTGACGAGGATGAACCAGTTGTTCCTGTTGACGAGGTTGTATCAGTTGTTCCTGCTGACGGGGATGAATCAGTTGGTCCTGCTGACGGGGATGAATCAGTTGGTCCTGCTGATGGGGATGAATCAGTTGTTCCTGCTGATGGGGATAAATCAGTTGGTCCTGCTGACGGGGATGAATCAGTTGGTCCTTCTGATGGGGATGAATCGGTTGGTCCTTCTGATGGGGATGAATCGGTTGGTTCTTCTGATGGGGATGAATCGGTTGGTTCTTCTGACGGGGATGAATCGGTTGGTTCTTCTGACGGGGATAAATCGGTTGGTTCTTCTGACGGGGATGAATCGGTTGGTTCTTCTGACAGTGATGAATCAGTTGCTCCTGATGACAGGGATGTGCCACTGGTTCCTGGTGACACTGGTGAATCAATTTTTCCTGCTGACAGTGAATCAGCAAACTCAACTATCACTAACTTACCAACGTGTATACCTCTCCTCTGCACATCACCAGTTCCTTGCAAAAATGCCCCAACTGTTTCAGCCCACAGTGATCTTCCAACATTCCCAGACAGAAGTAATACTTCTGCCCTTTCAAAGAAAGTTGAACCAACATTCAGGGATTGCAGCACATTATTATCATCTCAAACGACTAATGAAAGGGACGTACCAGATAAACCAGATCAAGATATTTTCTCATCTCAAACTGATTATGAAAATATTCCATCCCTGAAACTTGTCAGAAATGAGTTAAATATTATAAGAAGTCAAGGCTTAGTTTCCCCAGCATGTCAGACTCTAAACACATCACCAGACCTAAACACATCACCAGACCTTCTAAACACATCACCAGACCTTCTAAACACATCACCAGACCTAAACACATCACCAGACCTAAACACATCACCAGACCTAAACACATCACCAGACCTAAACACATCACCAGACCTAAACACATCACCAGACCTAAACACATCACCAGACCTAAACACATCACCAGACCTAAACACATCACCAGACCTAAACACATCACCTGACCTAAACACATCACCTGACCTAAACACATCACCTGACCTTCTAAACACACCAGAGCAAGCCTCTATTCCACATCACCAGAACCTCTCTTCCACATCACCAGATCCTCTACTCCACATTAGTCCTTCCTGTTTATTGGACTCACAAATTAAACCAGGTACCTCATTTCTTTCAAAGGACATCTCACAAATAAACTCCTTGGACATAAATAGTACCAGTCAATCTGCATGCACCATAAAACAATTCAACGAATGTGCCACTGATAAACTAGAAAAAGACTCCACAGCATTTGAGAAGAGGGTAAAAAAATCTAGGATCGCAGACAGACTTTGGTTGTCTAAAAAATCTAATTCGTTAACTCAGACTCACCGCGCAGCAGTTAACCAAGAACAAAAACATGTCCAGGAAATAGCGGATGAATCTAAAAAAATAAAAACTTCAGTATCTGCTGACATTACAACAAAATTTCACAACAGAATTTTATTTGAAGGTTCCACTTATGATGGAAAGTCTCTCAGATCAAACTCCAAAACAAGTCAAGTTTTCACCGCAGAAGAAATAAAGGCTGACTTTGCTAGTCTAAAAAGGCATGAAGAACCTGAACATCAAAGTACTAATGTTGACACTATAGTGCTTAAAACTAACAACATCCAACTAGTACAGACTAGCAGTAAACTAGACAAAGTTGCATCATTTAAATACCAAAATGTGTCTGCAGGCAGAACACATAATCATCTAGTGCTAGTGCCTATCAAAGATTACAAGCCCGTTGATAAACACATTAATCATTCATATCAACTGTTTCCAGAGTCAGATACTAAGCCAAAGAACCATGCAACAGAATCAAGTATTTTGTACAAACCTGAGGCAGTGGGAAGATCACGCAGACACCTGGAACCTGAGACTCATTACAAACCACAACGACTTGTAGTTGAAAAGAAAGTAATACCTATACTTGTGCATGAGCCATGCGAGCCATCACAACAGCTTCTTCCATACTCAGTCATTAGGCCACACAGAACCCTAGTTCATCCGGTCATATCATCACACCATATGTCTCACCCAGGCAAAGTATATCACAAATCTCTGGTCAATTCTTTAAATAAACATCAAATACATGCTAAACATTTGAGCAGAGTTAAGAAAAATCACAACAACAAAGCGAGAGATTAAACTGCCAGCGATGTGCCCTGAAATTTTAGATGGTCAGGTTATGAAATACAAAACTCTTAAAGAATCAACAAAACCGCAGTTAAGCGGATCCAGTTCAGAGACAATGTCTGAGTCAACATCCTGTTCTGAAGGGCCATTTCGAGTGCCTCACTTTGAGAAGGAGGAAGAGGTCTTGTGGGAGCAAAGCATTGTCCATAACATCAACTTACAGCACACTGGAATATGGTCTCATGGTATGCATATATGGACATCAAATTTTAATTTTGGAGACTCTCAATCAATATCTTCCAGGCCCTCTCTTAGCGGCCCACAGGAGTGGAATATTCCGAAACCAAAAAGTTCTCTCAACCCAACTGCATCGCCTTTCAATGTAGGTCAAGATGCTCGCATCGCTACTCACCAGCTGAATGGTCAACACTTGAAATTACCTGCAGAAAATGGGCTTAAAAGATTTGAAGGAGAATTAAAACTTTTTCTTAATTCTCAAAACATAACCGCCCTCAGTCCCACAAATCAAAATGCTGAAGAAGAAAACTTCCAAATTGTAAGCCAGCAAACGATCTCTCAGAATTTCATTGATAGCATAGAACAAGGTGCAGCTAACCTTTTTAAGCCACAAACTCAACACTATGATTTTTATAATCAACCATTTCCTGATGGTAGTTGGCCTTTTCAGAATTATAGTCATGATTCATCATCAATATTTGGTCAGAAAGTTCCTGACTCTGTTTACCCCTACATGGAGGAAACCATCCCAGAGCCATTCCAATCAAACTCAGAGTGGTTACATGACAGTAGGGGTCAGAAAGTTCATGACTCAGTTTACCCCTTCATGGAAGAAACCATCACAGAGCCATTCCAAGCGAACTCAGAGTGGTTACACCTCAGTAGTGGTCAGATATCAACTGACCACATGCAGTATTTTACTGACTTCAATCCACACCTCATGCCTCCACCACTACAGACTAACTTTTTGTCTGGTCAATTGGCATTCACAGGCCTCCCCTCAGATGGATATCAAACAAATTTTTTCTTGCCATATGCAAGAAATTTTTAATAGTGGTGGATTAAAAATTTTAATGTTAGATTTTTTTTTACTAATGCTTTGTAATTTTATTCCATTGAGTGATCTAGAGATGGTGCTAAGTTAAACCAAACTTTAAGTAGCAACATATTTTTACATTAATATATTTTCCATCTGAGTTTTGGTTTTATTTCCATATTACTGATGGAGTTCAGCTGATATTTAGACTATTTAAATTTTATTATGCAACTGTTTAATATTTACCTTATTTCGTTTTATTGTAATCTGAAGGATTTTAATTTTTGATACGCGAATTTTTAGTCCATATTTAATGCTCTTTTTTTATTAAAAAGATGTTGAAATGAAACTTGAAATTATTTTTATAATGTAATGTTACTTTGGCAAAGAGCTAATTTTTACAAATTTTAAACTTGTAAATTTAGAAAGATATTTTGCACTTTTAAATTTGTACATTTAGCAGGATATTTTTATTGTAAATTATTGAATTTTTTTAAAGAATTAAAACTTATCCAGTCAACTGCTTTTGTTGTAGAATTTATCTTAAAATTTGCATTACATAAAACAGTTAAATTTCAGTCACTAAAAGTACAATAAAAATATTAGACATAATTTAGGGACAAAAGCGTTTCTGCAGTTCAAGTTGTGATTAAATTCATTTAATACCCTTCCCTATTACTTCATCCTAAACTGGACTTCAACCTGTTCTGCACTTTAAACCACAGTAAATTTTTTTTCCTATGTCTCTTTAAATTAGGGATGGAAATAACACAGACAAACTTTGCTCCAGAAATTTTAAATATCAAAAAAATAATTTTTATATTAAAAATTTAGACACTAAAAACATAAGGTTCTGTCCACTAACCCATATATCATCATACACTTTAGCAACCATTCAAATTATCTATAAAAACAAAACACTGTCAATGAAAAAATATTTTTATTTCTTTACATAACAAATAATTTGACCACCTTACACTCGTGCATTTTATATCTGAACAATTCCTAAAGAACTCGTTTACAAAGTTTACTATGAATTTTGACAATTACCAATTTATTTTCATTTAACTTGTGTGCCTCACAGTGTTGAAAGAATCGCAAAGAATTTTGCCTACTGTCATGGTAATAATAATTATAAAGCTCACAATTGACACATTTGGCTTTCCATACATTTTTAAGGAGTTGCACCGGATGGTGGTCTTGTTTGCGTTAATAAATCAACAAATACAGACTGGGATAAAAATTAATTTCCCCCAATTTATATCTGTGGACCTGAGAGTAGTTTTTCATAAAAAAACAAAATCAGAAAAAAAATTGTAAAGCTTTTTTAGAAATGAATGAAGGTGTTTGCAGATTTATCAATTCCAGAATAGTTTTCTTATAATGTTTTCATTTTTTCAATAAAAAGAGGTGGTGAAATAATAGTTCCCATATTGAAGTACAGCTGGTTAATGTTAGTCTGGCTGTTGGTAGACCTGCCAGCCGAATTTTTTTTTTAAGTTTCGGCTGGCTGACATAATTTTTCGGCTGATGGCCGGCGTAGCCGAATTTGACCATAAATTGAGTAAATTGACATTTGCGGCTGATTTTCGGCTGATTTTTGGCAGATTACGAAATATTTGGCTAAAATTCGGCTGACGCCTAGACAATATTGAATTGATAAAACTTCAGCATTAAA
>JAGDYQ010000027.1:7956468-7969304 GCA_021962125.1 Bulinus truncatus | reverse complement strand
ATTGGCTTCTTGGTTTGAGATTTGTCCCAAATAAGCGGCTGTCCCAACTAAACGGTGTCCCAATTAAGCGGAATCCACTGTATATATATATATATATATATATATATATATATATATATATATATATATATATATCGCAGTCAGTTAAAGAAGGTGGGCGCACGGGAATGATTCTCATATTACACTTACCAGGGATTAGCCCACCTAATGGGTATCTTGATGACGTGCCGGAGGGGTTGCTGTAAACATGTCCGGCGTGTGGGGGCAGACTATGGGGGATTCAAGCATCTCACGGTTGACAGATTCCTGTGTTAGGTAGCCGCCAAAATATTTTCTTCGGGAGTTATGACCCTTGTCGTTGGCGCCTTCCTTGTTTTTTGCTCACTCAGGCCCCGCCCCTTGCAATGTTTGTTTTACGTACCTGGTTATTTTTAGTTGTGTGTGCTGTATGTTTGTGTCATACGTGTGTGTTGTGCTCTATGTCTGTTGTGGTCTATGTGCAGAGGCGGATTTAAGGACGGGCGCAGTGGGCACGCGCCCAGGGCCCCCAAATATCCAGGGGCCCCACAGAGCCCAATTTCAGACGTTTTCGATGTGTTTCTTTTTCTGCACCTGGGGCCTCAATTGACATAAGCCCGGCTCTGTTCTATGTGTGTTGTGTTCTATGTGTGTTGTGTTCTATGTGTGTTGTGTTCTATGTGTGTTGTGTTCTATGTGTGTTGTGTTCTATGTGTGTTGTGTTATATATGTGTTGTGTAAAGACTTTATAAAAAAATATTTACATGTAAAAAAAAAAGCATAAAATAAGCCGAGAGTAATAATTTAATGATTAGAAGCCATTTCCCTTTTAATCACGTCCCTCTAAACTTAACCCCCCCCCCCACACCCCTTTGGACCCCCCACCTCCCCGGCTCACCCACATCCCACCATACCCCACTCCACCTCATATTCACAATCTATCTGTCCAAGTCTAACCTCCCTTTCCCCCTCCATTTCGATGCTCATTACGTCATTTCCAATTAAAACTTCCGGTCCGTCTGATGAATGATGACAGGCAGGCATGGGGGGAGGGGCTGTGTCGGACGATCGCCCGGAAACATAAAATGACAATCCCAAGTGTGGGGAAGGAGGGGGAGTGTAGTTGGGAGGGGGGTAGGCGGAGAGTATGTGTAGGGGAAATAGGTGCCACTGTGTGGGGGAAATAGCTGATACTAAGGGGGAAATAGCTGATACTAAGGGGGAAATAGCTGATACTAAGGGGGAAATAGCTGATACTAAGGGGGAAATAGCTGATACTAAGGGGAAATAGCTGATACTAAGAGGGAAATAGCTGATACTAAGGGGGAAATAGCTGATACTAAGGGGGAAATAGCTGCTACTAAGGGGGAAATAGCTGATACTTTGGGGGAAATAGCTGATACTAAGGGGGGAATAGCTGATACTAAGGGGGAAATAGCTGATACTAAGGGGGAAATAGCTGTTTATGTAGGGGAGATAACTGTTACTATGGGGGGAATAGCCGCTACTGTGTGTGGGAAAGAAAAGCTGTTGGTGTGGTGTGGGGAAAGCTGTAGCTGTAAGTGGGGGCAATAGCTGTTACTGTGGGGAAAATAGCTGTTACTGTGTTAACACAAAAGTAATTGTTTTCTATCTAAGTACTGGTTGTGAGTTTAGTTTATTTTCTTTCTTTTAAAGTAAGTAGCCAATATTGAAAAGTTCTGTATCAAATGTGGCTGTTACAAGCGCACAGGCTCTTTATTGAGTTTGGCGCAGTTTAGATTTATATCAATTAAAGCCCGTAAAGCGGCTGTCAAATATCTCCTGCGTAGCCACTTCTGGGCTATAACATACATAGATACGAAATGTGAAAATATTTCAATGTCTCTTTTTAATTAGGGCTGTTTTAATTAAGTTCGTTAATCTATACTGAGATACGATTAATTTGATCTGAGAGTGAAAAATAAAAGGCTTCTAAAAATTGCATTAATTATTAAATGAATTAGATAGAACAATGAATTAGATAGTACAATGAATTAGATAGAACAATGAATTAGATAGACCAATGAATTAGATAGACCAATGAATTAGATAGACCAATGAATTAGATAGACCAATGAATTAGATAGACCAATGAATTAGATAGACCAATGAATTAGATAGAACAATGAAGTAGATAGAACAATGAAGTAGATAGAACAATGAAATGAAAAAATCTTTTAAAGTAATTCTATGATCAGAAAAAAAATTATTCACTCAATTCAATGGAGAGAAATACTATTTTTGTAAAGTATTTTTCTTGCCTCCTTTTAGCTGTAACAAATTATGCATGGTGGGCAGAGTATGAAGGGGGTCTACATTAACCCACGGAAACAAATAAAGTCAAACAACATTAAGAGGCCATAATGGGTGAACGTTCATAACGAATCTTCCTGGTGGAACATTTAGACAACAGGGAGTCTATGGACGCCCTACCTACCCCCCCTCAACCCCCCACCTCTCGGTTTATTAGCTGAACTCTCGGAGTCCATGAGAAGAAAGCAGTTTGCATCAATGTTTGTACAGTCTTTCACCTTCATTATTTGTTATATCTGATGGGTGGGTGGGTGGGGGGGGGGCGGGGGGAGGGGATGAGTGTAATGATATTTTTTTTTCTCCTAGTAATTCGATGTGCTAGAATTTGTAGCGGTTTGTGTTTGAGTACTCACCCCCTCCTCCCAAACAACGCACTTATCAACATTTACTCTTCTTGATATGAAGAGTGAGTTTCTAATTGGCCTCTAAAAGGGAGAGAAGGGGTGTGGGGGGAGGAGGACGTGGATTTGGCGTGGAATAAGGCGAGAGATCTACACAAACACACACACACACACACACATATTTTCGGAGTCAGTGGAATGGTGCTAGAGAGAATTAACCTAACTAGATAGAGAGTAGAGTTAGTTTGGGTAGGAGAGTTTACTGAGTTTCGTTACTAAGATGCCTGAAGATGACGTCGTTGATGTGACATCACACAAGCCCAGCAGTAAAACAATGAAAGTGGCGAAATTGAAACAAAACAATGCATCGTCTAAAAATTAACCATTAGTATAAAGTACTAATTATAATTTGACGTCAACTGAAATATGGCCAGGCATCAATGTACCCATAGATTATCTCACCTCGAGTGAGAGTTATTGACTGGTGCAGTCAATCTCTACCTTACTCCATACCAGACATGGGTAAAGTCTCGCCCGCGGCCCAATGTCGGCTCTGTAATAAGGCCCGCCTCACGCCGCTCTTTCACATCAAAGGCATCCAGCATTCATTCTTTATCTAATGACTTCATCAAACTATTCTTGGTTCGGCCCTTCAGTTAAATTGAAATCTCCCGTTGTGACCCACGATTCAGAAAGTTCTAGAGTCTGTTTCAACCATGACCGTAATTCGCCCCGCCGGACTGTTTAGAGCATTTTCGAAAAAAAAATGCTCTATTGTCCTCGTTTTGTCTGTCCGTCCGTGTCCACCCTAGATCTCAACAACCATAAGTCCTAGACCCATGATGTATATATCATTTTGTAGGTCTTGGCCTGCCAAGAAATGACTTTTTTTTCATTTCGCGATCTGACCTCTCAGGGCCGTAAAAGGGGCCTTAGAACCGTTTTTTACTATATAAGCTATATTAATAAAGGAGCGCTATATCTCAGCAACTATAAGTCCTAGACCCATGATGTATATATCATTTTGTAGGTCTTGGCCTGCCATGTGTACATCAAAAGTTCATTTCGCGATAGGACCTCTGAGGGCCGGTGTATATTATATATACACCTTGTACGTTCATTTGGTGCGAAATACTGCAGCACGTAGTTTCACCAAGATTTATTAAGAAACTCATCAAATGAAATGGTAAGATTGTGTTCTGAGTTTAATTGAAAGTATCAGAGCTATGCAACAATTGACGGAGTTTTCGGACGATTAAATGACTATAATTTAGAATGTTTTCAATTATGAGTCCTATTTCAGTAACCACAAACCACTTGTAGTTAGTTTAAGAGACAATAATTTTTTTTTCAAATATAAAGAAACGTCTTTATAATTTTTTTTTTACAAATATATGCATTACACAATTGAATTTATAAACATTTCCAAAATTTACAAATATTTACTGAAAGCTAACAAACGTACTGATACATAACACGAAAATGCGCTAACACGTCCTGTGTCCAGAATGGAACAGGCTTAATTGCTTGTTTTTTTTTTCTGGCCCACCACTCGTTACAGAGTGAGGCACAGCACTAGTTTCAGAGTGAGGCACAGCACTAGTTTCAGAGTGAGGCACAGCACTGGCCCGTGACTTTATGACTTCAAACTACAAGTTAAATTAGATATCGTTAACACTCACTCCATCTGCTATGGGTCCGGCCCGCAAGCCAAATTTATGAACCCAATGTGTCCCGCGATTCAAAATTTCTGCCTACCCCTGGTCCACAGTTTTGAACATGATGAGCATCAAACACTGTCTATAGAGCAGCAGACTTGATTAACCCTCCCACGTCTGTGGGGCCTGACGGTCACGTTGTATACTTCACCCACGGAACATCTCCCGGGGGATCACCTGTTGTTTTCTGTGAGTCTGGATGACAAACACCCGAGCCCCCTGGTCGAGGTCTGACTGCTTACGTTTAGTGTAACCGATCTCTATTGACGTTGAGGCGACCCGCGTCCCAGGTTTTCCCACGAGTGCAGCAGGCGCCGCCCATCCCACTTTATCAGCACCTGGCCTTGACAATAACTTTAATGGGGTGGGGGTGGAGGGTAGGAGGAGGACCGGACAGGGTAATATTCTGACCTCCTAGACAGTGGCGCAACTAGACCAAACATTCTGGCCGGGGGGGGGGCAAAAAATTCACTCGTATTAAAAAATCACATTATTTATATATTTGTATTTTTTAAAACTAATTTTGGTCTAATCTTTTAATATTTTTTTATATTTCGGGGGGGGGGTGCAAATGCCCCCAATGCCCCCCCCCTTGTTGCGCCACTGCTCCTAGATATTTAGCTTTATCTGACATTAGACATATTAAAAATTGGAGGCGATGGATCTAAATGAAATATTGTAATAGTCTCTTGATAGACAAGTTACCACACACACACATACACACACACACAAATAATAATAATAACTTACAAAATACGATGGATGGGATGAACAAGTCGTGACTTCTGTGTAAAAACAAAAACAATGTTCCATTAGGTAGCACCGGAAGTAGAAATGGCTTGTCAAGACCATCGGCATAAGTATAATTTCAGATGCCGTTGGAAAAATCTAAACTCAAGGCAACAAAAAAAAAAAACATCGCCAAGGTTACCACTAACAAATCACGGGCCCTTGATAATCTTTGACAACTGGGGAACCACTGACACAAAATTATTTTAGCCAGGGGGCCCTTCACGATAACAAGATTCCCGTTTTATCTGTGAGAGTATTAACTGATAGAAATGAAGATATGTCAGAATTTGAAACTCATCCATAGCATCTCTGACTCACGCAGCTTTGTGCCCTAGACATTAAAATAATGAAAATTACTCCCCTAGGTCAGGGGTCGGCAACCTTTTGAGATGGAAGAGCCAAAACTTATAATTTACAATTTTCTCAGTTTTTAAAGAGCCACTCAAATTGTTCTTTCAATATTATGATATTTGATTAGGAATAGGTATATAAAATAATATCATTATAATTATTTGCGCATTGAACTAGAAGGCCGCAATTTGACATCGAAAGAGTCGCAACTTGACATCGAAAGATCCACATGCGACTCGCGAGCCGCAGGTTGCCGACCCCTGCCCTAGGTGGTGGCAAACTAAGTGCCTCCCTGGGTGAACGACCCTCTGCCTCCCCTATCCAACAAGTTACACCGTAACAAAAGCATATCTGCCTCATTTTCCCAGTATTGATGTTTTGATATATTATTTTTCTAAAACTTAAAGAAACAGACAAAATAGGTTTTACAAAAAAAAGGAAAAGGCAACTCCTTTTTACTCATTTCAAGGTCATTAATTTTGTTGTTATAACTCAGGAGACGTTCAGTCCAGTCAAAGGTAGAAGAAAGAAAGAATTCTCTGCCCATTGAAATCTGCGAAACATAATTGAATAACATAAATCTGTCTGTCTACTGGAATTATAGTTTGTATTAACTTGAGCTATATTTGTACTTGTGGTTCCATTTTGTTTTGACATTCATCATGTTATAGTGTACTGTAGAGATTTGTACTTGGACAATCATGGTAGTTGCAGAGCTTGGCTGTTTGAAACTAGCAGTTGTGTACATGGTTGCCATGTTTTTGTACATGGTTGCCATGTTTGTATACATACTTACCATGTTTGTGTACATAGCTACCATGTTTGCGTACATAGCTTCCATGTTTGTGTACATAGCTATCATGTTTGTGTACATAGCTACCATGTTTGTGTACATAGCTACCATGTTAGTGCACATAGTTACCATGTTTGTGCACATAGATATCACGGTCAACCATGCTTTGTTTCAAACGAGGATCGATTGTCATCTTCTTACATAGACAGGAATACTTACACCAGTTGTTCTCGCGACTCACACTTTGAAAGCCAGTGACTAAGGCACTTAAAAAAAAAATTACTTTTTCTTTATTATCGATCCAGCAACTTTTGACATGCCGGACGACATGTCATCTTATATCTGGTTGCCCCAGAACTTAAAAGAATCCATTTAGTCTAAGAAATGTTTTCTGTCCTAACATTGCCTACTTACTTTACAAAGATTTGAGTACTAAGTCATGGTCAATACACGATCCTAGAAGGTAATTTACTGTATACAAGAATCTTAACCAGAATATATTACTTTAGAGCATAACTAAATTAGACAATGTCTAGTCTCAGACAATTAGACAATGTCTAATTTGGACTATGACCTATATCAAGGCCGTAGCCAGAAATTTGTTTTTGGGGGGGGGGTGTGCGATTTTTTGGGGGGGGGGCTGTGCGGAGAGTTTTATATAATGATAAAGAAGTATGTTATTTTATAATATAATTTAATTTTTAGAATTAATTGGGGGGGGGCTGCAGCCCCCTAGCCCCCCCCCCCCCCGGCTACGGTCTTGACCTATATACAAGTCATAGCATATTCAGTATAGAAATGATGAAGAATTTACAAAAATAGACTCTGACTTATGAGCCATTCTAAATCCATTCATGGCTTCAGTGTTATTCCACGAGTTGATCTCCGCTAGGAACTATCCGCCGAGATCAAGATGAGAGTCAATATCTCAACTATAATCCAGGCGGCCGCCATGTTTGTGTGTTATGACACTGACATATACATATATACAAAAAATATCACATCCGTGTTTCACCAGCAACACCATCTTTCCTAAGTCTATATTCATGTTGTTTTTTTTGCCCTACTTTTTTATTTTACAAAAGCTTCCTCTCTTTCTTCCAATTCCACGATTTTACCGAAATGTCTGAACTCTCTAATTCCTTGGGGAGAAGTACAAAATTATCCCCCCTCCCCACCCACCCCCCCCTCCCCGGCCTTTACGACGAAATCGGATAATCTAATTTAAGCCGAGAGGGTATTCCCCGCAGTTAGCTAATTGACCGTCGTTTACCTTGTGGAAGACTTTCATTGGAAGACTGGAAAAACATTGAGACCGAGAGGGGGGGGGGGAGGATAGCCAGGGTAGAATAAAGAAGGGAGTGAGCCGGGTTGAAATGCTGGCCCTACATACGAAAGCATCAATCAAATTTCACTTTAGATAAATATCCAAACGTCTTGTTAAGATGGAATAAAAAAAAAAATGGTACTTCCATCTAATGCTGATGGACTTACTTACTGGATGTTTTTTTTTTTATTTTTATTTTTATTATTTTTTTGTAAATAACATTATCCATTGGATTAACTCTATAATCCGCGGATACGCGAGCCATGACTTAAATGACTTATCCTAGAAACGATAATGTATTTTTTTTTTAGAGTCGTCAGTATTTTAGTGTAAGATTTAAAAGCAGTACTGTAAACATCCATGTCAAACTCGACAACCAGGTACACTGTTTAAATACTTTAAGGTAGACTTCTATTTGTTTAAATGTTGTGCAGATATTTCTCATCCAACTTACTGCATTGTCATTCTATTAAAACAAACTGTATCTCTAAATGACATATGACATATTGCTATGACATGCGGATATAAAATAAATTTTTAATTTTACGTTTTTTTTTTTAAGTTAATAACGTTTAAAATGTTGTCCTATGTGAGCCACTCTGTGTGATATTTCACCTCCTTGCAGTTTTCATAAGTGATATACAATCGATACATTTGTGGGAATACTGGTATAAAGGAAATTTTTTTTTTAAAAAAAGCTTAATTTAGCGTGCAAAAAAAAAAAAAATTGTTTATGTAAAAAAAATCGATTCGTGAAAAAAAAAATCACCAAACCAATAAGGGGAAGTTAATCACGTGAACACTTTATTTTTGTGATCATTAAAAAGTTGTTCCCCCTTTCCATGTTGAATAATTCTCGCGAGTATCAATGAATCCGTCACAGTGGAGTGGCACTGATACCTACTGACAGACTGAAAGTGTCCAACATTATAGAATATCAAGACTCCAGTCAGCTGCAGGAGGAAGGGGAGAGAATCGCCCTACTGGTGAGCACAACTGCTGCTGTGTTTTTCTGGTTGTTTTCGAGGTTGTTTGGGTTTTATTTTTTTTACTGCTTGAGAGAAAGTGAAGAGGAATTGGAGGGGTGGGAGGGGCAGGACTCAGCGGCGAAGAATTCTCATCTGCAGTCCCATCAACAAACCCATCCATCAAATATGTCATGGAGCCGACGGTGGATTTGAAAATTTTAAAATCCTGACTCCCCAAGTGAAACAATACAGTGTCAAGGAGTAGCAGAGTCATTGTCATAAATAGTGAGTGGCTGTAGTCGAGGTGGGAAAGAAGCAAAAAGTAGTGTCAGGCGTGTAAATGTAGTGAGATAGTAGCAGAGGTAGCAGTTAGTAGCAGATAGTAGCAGAGGTAGCAGTTAGTAGCAGATAGTAGCAGAGGTAGCAGTAGAAATCGCGACAAATCTGAATAGATAGTGACCAAGGTAGTTACTGAGGTAGATACTACCAAATTCAACATGACTAGCTGTAGACGACACAGTAGATATGCGGACGACAGGTTAGACCAGTCTTGACCAACTACGTCCCTTTGACCAAGTCCAGGCCCACCATACTGACAGACCTGGCCCTGTGCTTCTCTCCACTCTTTATTAGATGACGTCACCTTTAATCCTTATTAGTTCACAAAAGCACTTTATCTATCTGCTCTTTATCCGACCCAACAGTTAAATTTAAGAATCCATTAATGGCTTGCGGTTCAAAACAATATCACGTATCACATTTCATATATCTCACGCCATGTATCACATTATCATGCATCACATATCAAGCATCACATATCACATATCATGTATCATATATCACGTATCGCATATCAAGTATAAAACATTACATATCACATATCAATCATCACATATCACGTATCACATATCACGTATCACATATCACGTATCACAAACCTTAAAGGTTTTTTTTTCTTAAATTATAATTATTCCTTATTTTTTCAGCCATTATGTTCCAGTCATCACCAGACAGGTGTCAGGAGTTATTGAATCCAAAAGACACCGCGTGATCAACTCAACGCACGTAAATTCACACTAGACCCTGAATGACTTCACTGACATTTGCTGACATTTGATGACATCTGAAGTAAAGTCTGAAACACTTGGTCTACAATCCAACTTTCAAGCCGAAATAAAACTTACTGTCCAACTTTACACTGTTTGACTTATGACGGGAGAACCAATTTCATTCTTTAGAACAGGAAACATTTCTTGTGATTTTACAAACGTAAACATGTGTTTTATGCATTTAAAAAAAAAATTCAACATGTTGTTTCAAGTGCCTGCAACAATGTTTATCTAGTATATCAATAGCCAGGAGCTGTTCTACATTTCTCAATTTATACATAAGAATAGAAACAATTGTATAATATCAAAGATACAACTGTAAGACAACCTGATGATCCTCATTTCTCAAAGATGAAAAGGATTAGTGTAATAACATATTTATTTTAATCAGATTATATTCAACTCAATTTTTTAGACCATAATAACCAATCACCAGTTAGTCATTTTTTTATACTTTCATGTTTCCTACTTTTATTTAGTTTGGACCTTGCATGGTCATTTGTTTTGGTCTCAAATTGACGTAGATTTTCATTAATCAATGAGACGAAAAATTAGCTAACCCCATTCACATTGAGATTAAAATAATATTTAATCAGATACTGTTGACATTTATCTGCCTTACCATTGTGTTTATATGCACCTGTTTTCGTTTTTAAAAAAAAAATTTAATAAAAAAAATGTTTTTACCAGTTTGAAACCTTTGCCCTTTTTCATTGGTGGCCTTGACCTTTGTTGATTTTAACCAAAACATTGCTGACTGAAGACTTCAGATCGTTGCACCCTAAGTCACATAATCTATGCTGTGTGTGTGTGTGTGTGTGAGTATGTGTGTGTGTTAGTGTGTGTGAGTGTGTGTGAGTATGTGAGTGTATGTGTGAGTGTGTGTGAGTGTGTGTGTGGGTGTGAGTATGTGTGTGAGCGTGTATGTGTGAGTGTGTATGTGTATGAGTGTGTGTGTGTGTGTGTGTGAGAGAGCATTGAACAAGTAAAAAAATAAATCACTGTGATTGTGAGCAAAACAAAAAAAAAAACGTTTAGTCTAGGACAGGGGTCGGCAACCTTTTGAGACAATAGAGCCAAAAGTTATAATTTACAATTTTCTCAGTTTTTAAAGAGCCACTAAAATTGTTGTTTCAGTATTGTGGTATTTGATTAGGATTAGGTAAATAAAATAATATAATTATTAT
Organism: Bulinus truncatus; assembly: GCA_021962125.1. NCBI lineage: Eukaryota > Metazoa > Mollusca > Gastropoda > Planorbidae > Bulinus > Bulinus truncatus. The sequence continues at coordinate 7,958,366 of JAGDYQ010000027.1, read as the reverse complement.
TATTTGCACATGGAACTGGAAGGCCGCAATTCGACATCGAAAGATCCGCAACTATACATCGAAAGAGCCGCATGCGGCTCGCGAGCCGTAGGTTGCCGACTCCTGGTCTAAGACTACACCTGTACAGTATAAGCATACATCTATATATATACTCCAGGCTTACATTTATTTAGTCTAACCTTAAAATTGTGTTATTTCTTATAGTCTGGTGGTAGATTTCAAATAATATAATAGCGATTTGTGTTCTGCGTTAAATCGAAAGTAAAGAATTGATACAACAGTATTCCAGTTTAAAATACAATCATGAAAAAATCGGATCTGCCCGGAACCAAAAATAACCTAGCCTAAGGGGATATAACTCCATGCAAAGGTTTTGCAGGGTACAGCAAGTAAATATATATATATATATATATATATATATATATATATATATATATATATATATATATATTTCAATTCTATATTACTTTTTTTATGAGAAATTTCAGACATTGTACATTTATAACATGGGGTGGTGACGTACTAAGTTCTTAAAAAAAAGTGACTTCAATTATTTAAAAAAAAAACAAATAAGTTTGGACGTTCTTAGGTCTGCCTTAAACAATGTGTTTATATACGTGAATGAAATTTTTCTCGTTTTTTTTTAAAATTTTGTTTTAATATTTTCTTTCCCCGACATGACCTGATTTCATTACATGTCTGACCAGAGCCGGAGCAAGCTATTTTGGCGCCCTTGTTAAATTATTTTTCTAGATAGGTGAATTAAAAAAAAAAGAAAAAAACATTAGTTAACACTATTTTGGGGCCCTTGACTAGATCGGTGCCCTATGTGGCCGCACATTGCCCCCACTACCCTACCTACGTCACAGTGTCCAGTTTCTAGCTGAGTTGTCCGGGGCCAAAATGGCGACGCAAACGTGTTTTTTTTTTTGGGGGGGGGACAACTTTCACACATTTAACATGATGGTGCGTGTGTTGTACATCTGTTTAATGAGATGGTACGTGTGTTGTACATCTGTTTAATGAGATGGTACGTGTGTTGTACATCTGTTTAATGGGATGGTACGTGTGTTGTACATCTGTTTAATGAGATGGTACGTGTGTTGTACATCTGTTTAATGAGATGGTACGTGTGTTGTACATCTGTTTAATGAGATGGTACGTGTGTTGTACATCTGTTTAATGAGATGGTACGTGTGTTGTACATCTGTTTAATGAGATGGTACGTGTGTTGTACATCTGTTTAATGAGATGGTACGTGTGTTGTACATCTGTTTAATGAGATGGTACGTGTGTTGTACATCTGTTTAATGAGATGGTACGTGTTTGTACATCTGTTTAATGAGATGGTACGTGTGTTGTACATCTGTTTAATGAGATGGTACGTGTGTTGTACATCTGTTTAATGAGATGGTACGTGTGTTGTACATCTGTTTAATGAGATGGTACGTGTGTTGTACATCTGTTTAATGAGATGGTACGTGTGTTGTACATCTGTTTAATGAGATGGTACGTGTGTTGTACATCTGTTTAATGAGATGGTACGTGTGTTGTACATCTGTTTAATGAGATGGTACGTGTGTTGTACATCTGTTTAATGAGATTGTAGTGTGTTGTACATCTGTTTAATGAGATGGTATGTGTGTTGTACATCTGTTTAATGAGATGGTACGTGTGTTGTACATCTGTTTAATGAGATGGTACGTGTGTTGTACATCTGTTTAATGAGATGGTACGTGTGTTGTACATCTGTTTAATGAGATGGTATGTGTTGTACATCTGTTTAATAAGATGGTACGTGTGTTGTACATCTGTTTAATGAGATGGTACGTGTGTTGTACATCTGTTTAATGAGATGGTAATGAGATGGTACGTGTGTTGTACGTGTGTTTAATGAG
>JAGDYQ010000027.1:7912401-7955968 GCA_021962125.1 Bulinus truncatus | reverse complement strand
AGGAGCGACCGATAATCGGATCGGTATCGGACCGATATTGGCACTATCGGTTAATATCGGATCAACCGATTTTTGTAGGGAGTGACCGATAGTCTAACCGATATTGGCACTATGGGTTAACTATCGGACCGGCCGTGTTTTGGCTGCCGATACATTTTTTGCAGAAAAAAAAATCCGTAAATAACCCAATTCTATAACCAGATCAGACAAGATTTAAAAAAAAAGGAAAAAAAAAACCCGTACACAGAAATTGTCACGTCCACAAAAAATTGCATCAGCATTGCATATGACCTTGAAACAATAGGATTGGTATTTTTTAATCCTAATGTATGACCTTGAATGATACAATTAGTGAACATCTGTGTGTATTTTTTTTTGGGATGGGAAGTTGGGGGGGGGGGGGGAACAAGACTTACGTGTAGGCGAAGTGTTACGAAATATGACAGGGAAGGGGTGAGCATGGGTTGACATACGTCATTAGCTGTAGCACGAGAAAAACACGTGTTTGGCATTGTTGTTGATTAAAAAAAAATATCGGTGTCGGTAAAAATGCTGGGGAAAAATATCGGTATCGGACTATCGGTAAAAAGGCATATCGGTCGCTCCCTAAACACAACCATATCACTAGACACCAATAGACATTTCAACTATCACCCATTGTTCGTACTTACACACACTCAAACAATATCCAACACACTCGCAGAAAGATCATACACACTAAAATACACACCAATACACAACCAAGTCTAAAACCAGCAAAATTTTTAACTTTTGTGTTATATTTATTTTTATACATTTGATATTTCAATGTGTAGACCTAGTAATAACGAAGTAATATTTCATTATATGCCGTATATGTTTATAACGAATAACTATATCAATTTGTGTTACATATGTCCAGTGACGTAGCGGGCTTAACTCGAGCCCGGGATACAATACTTTTTTAGCGCCCACCCCCCATTCAAAACCATGTAATATATATGTAAAATATATCATTTGGCGCTCCTTTGTGAGTAGCGCCCGGGGCATGATGACCCCTTTGCCACCCCCCTCAATACGCCACTGCATATATCTACAGTCTGTAACGAGACGACGTCTGCATTTTTGTTTCTATATTTGTTAATATCAAAGAACAGTTTCAATAAGTAGATTTATTAATAACGGAGCAATATTTAAGTATTTGTTAATATTGTTTATAACGAAGAATTATTTCATGGACCCCCAAAATGGGCTGCTACCCGAAGAAATGTCAGGGGCCCCTGCGATTAGGGGTACCGCCGTGTGCAATAATCAGCTATAAAAATAGCCCAGCGATCAAAAGACGCCGCTAAATAAATGGGGCCCCGATCAAAGTGTGACCAATGGGTCCCCCCTCCTCCAAATGTTGAAATATAAATATAAATATATTTATGAAAGCGATTGTGTCCACTGAGCCCCAGGTGACCTTGACAATTAGGGTTGCCCCCCCCCCCACACCGTAGCGGCGGCCATAAGATATCAAAGTGTGTGACCAAAGGGCAGTGGCGGAATGTGTGGGCATAGAGCACGAAGAGAGAAATGTGTGGGCAGAGAGCACGGAGAGGGGAATGTGTGGGCAGAGAGCACGAAGAGGGGAATGTGTGGGCAGAGAGCACGAAGAGGGGAATGTGTGGGCAGAGAGCACGGAGAGGGGAATGTGTGGGCAGAGAGCACGGAGAGGGGAATGTGTGGGCAGAGAGCACGGAGAGGGGAATGTGTGGGCAGAGAGCACGAAGAGGGGAATGTGTGGGCAGAGAGCACGGATAGGGGAATGTGTGGGCAGAGAGCACGGAGAGGGGAATGTGTGGGCAGAGAGCACGGAGAGGGGAATGTGTGAGCAGAGAGCACGGAGAGGGGAATGTGTGGGCAGAGAGCACGGAGAGGGGAATGTGTGGGCAGAGAGCACGGAGAGGGGAATGTGTGGGCAGAGAGCACGAAGAAGGGAAAGGTGTGGGCAGAGAGCACGGAGAGGGTAATGTGTGGGCAGAGAGCACGGAGAGGGGAATGTGTGGGCAGAGAGCACGGAGAGGGGAATGTGTAGCGGCGGCCATAAGATATCAAAGTGTGTGACCAGAGGGCAGTGGCGGAATGTGTGGGCATGGAGCACGAAGAAGGGAATGTGTGGGCAGAGAGCACGGAGAGGGGAATGTGTGGGCAGAAAGCACGAAGAGGGGAATGTGTGGGCAGAGAGCACGAAGAGGGGAATGTGTGGGCAGAGAGCACGGAGAGGGGAATGTGTAGACAGAGAGCACGGAAAGGGGGGGGGGAATGTGTGGGCAGAGAGCACGGAGAGGGGAATGTGTAGCGGCGGCCATAAGATATCAAAGTGTGTGACCAGAGGGCAGTGGCGGAATGTGTGGGCATAGAGCACGAAGAGAGAAATGTGTGGGCAGAGAGCACGGAGAGGGGAATGTGTGGGCAGAGAACACGAAGAGGGGAATGTGTGGGCTGAGAGCACGAAGAGGGGAATGTGTGGGCAGAGAGCACGGATAGGGGAATGTGTGGGCAGAGAGCACGAAGAGGGGAATGTGTGGGCAGAGAGCACGGAGAGGGGAATGTGTGGGCAGAGAGCACGGAGAGGGGAATGTGTGGGCAGAGAGCACGGAGAGGGGAATGTGTGGGCAGAGAGCACGGAGAGGGGAATGTGTGGGCAAATATCACGAAGAGGGGAATGTGTGGGAAGAGAGCACGGAGAGGGGAATGTGTGAGCAGAGAGCACGGAGAGGGGAATGTGTGGGCAGAGAGCACGGAGAGAGAAATGTGTGGGCAGAGAGCACGAAGAAGGGAAAGGTGTGGGCAGAGAGCACGGAGAGGGGAATGTGTGGGCAGAGAGCACGGAGAGGGGAATGTGTGGGCAGAGAGCACGGAGAGGGGAATGTGTGGGGAGAGAGCACGAAGAGGGGAATGTGTGGGCAGAGAGCACGAAGAGGGGAATGTGTGGGAAGAGAGCACGGAGAGGGGAATGTGTGGGCAGAGAGCACGAAGAGGGGAATGTGTGGGCAGAGAGCACGGAGAGGGGAATGTGTAGACAGAGAGCACGGAAAGGGGGGAATGTGTGGGCAGAGAGCGCGGATTGGGGCATGTGTGAGCAGAGAGCACGGAGAGGGGGAATGTGTGGGCAGAGAGCACGGAGAGGGGAATGTGTAGACAGAGAGCACTGAGAGGGGGGAATGTGTGGGCAGAGAGCACGGAGAGGGGGGGAATTTTTCGGCAGAGAGCACGGAGAGGGTCTGATCATATCAACTTGTTATATACTGTGGGATACTGTCTGTTAAAAAAAAACCTTGACTTTATCCACAATTGAATTCATTCACAAGAAAAAAAAGAAATGAATTATTTAGCTCTAATAACTTCTCTAAAATTGTTAAACAAATAATTCCATTCCTGATCACAACACTTTTCTTTGCACGCTTCAACTGATATTCAAGCGACAATTTCATTTAGTTTTTTTCTTCCTTTACAGTTTAACATCAAACTTTTTTTTTTATTTCTCTCCCATTCTTACACATTGGTGAGATTTAAAAACCAAAAACGTGGGTTGGTATAATGTCAGGGGCAGGAGAATATTTGTCGATATTTTGTCCAGTTTTGAACTGAGGTCTGAAAAAAATACTTGGACAATTTCTGGCTCAACGAGCACTTGCTTTTGTTTATGATTATTTTTTAAACACTGAATGAAATTGTTTATATTTTTTGTACTTTCCAGCGATATATAACCATAAAGTTGCAACTGTATGTTTAAAGTATGTTGTCTGCCCGTATCAGTTGTCTGTCAAAAGTCAGCTGAGTACCAGTTTCAGTCAGTGTCACTGGGATACCAGTCTCAGTTTGTGTCAGTGGGATATCTTACTTTGTGTCAGTGGGATATCAGTCTCTATGTTAGTGAGATATCAGTCTCTATGCCAGTGGGATATCAGTTTCTATGTCAGTGGGATATCAGTCTCAGTTTGTGTCAGTGGGATATCAGTCAGAACGGTTGATAATGGAAATTAAATTTAAAGTTTCTCATTTGTTAATAATTCAGTCAATTCCTTTCGCAAAACTAAAGACTCGTCTGATCCGCACCTGAAATAGAATCCTAAATCCAACATGTATTACTCCATTTTTAAAACGTCTTCGAACGTTTGATTTAAAATCAGAATGCAGAGTCTTCAGATGCTGACAATAAGTGTTCACATCTTCATCTTGCGATTCTTTGTTTAGTAAATTTTGAAATTGACAGAGTTCTCTTTGTCCCAAATTACGATTATACATTGAATGTTTTGTTTATAAAAGCAAAGAAAAACATTATTTTTATTAAATTGAGTTCATTTCGTTGAGACTGTGGATTTACTTCATAAAATTTTAAATATGTACGTTTAACTATCAATAGCATTTTTTTTTAAAGAAATCAAGTTAAATATTAAAATAACGTATTAGTGAAGCAGTGAGTTAAAGAGACTATAAAATCAAGTCAAACAGACTATAATATCAAGTCAAACAGACGCCTTTTGACATCCAGGACGGACTTCAGTATGAAGCAACAAGCGATCAAATTCTTAATCATTTTTATAAAAAAAAACGTGTTTTTAAATCATCTGCCGTTTAACTAATTGCTTTTGACTCAATTCAGACACAAGCTTAGATGTTTATCAAACCAAAAAATCTGGTCATTGCAAATATCTATGTTGAAAATCATCTGTAACGTCCTAGTATGGTTGGCGCATCGTCATAGCAACACATTACTTTTTACGGTTGTTGATTATTTTTAGAAAAACTCACAGAATCCCTGGTAGATTGATTCACCTTCAGTGTATCAGTGGCTAAATTAAAGCATTTTTTTTTCTGTCCTAATTCTTATATATTCCAAAAGTAGTGCTCCATTTCCTAGAAAATTTGACTTGTTAAGCTGTTCTTAGAATACACATTTTTTTTAAAAATAATCACATAATGATTGTTCAACGTCGTGAGCTATTTCTGCAACAATCTCAAAAGCCGGCATGTATAGTACAGTATTTAGGTCATCACTAATAGCCGGCTTGTATAGTACAGTATTTAGGTCATCACTAATAGCCGGCTTGTGAAGTACAGTATTTAGGTCATCACTAATAGCCGGCGTGTGAAGTACAATATTTAGGTCATCACTAATAGCCGGCTTGTGAAGTACAGTATTTAGGTCATCACTAATAGCCGACTTGTATAGTACAGTATTTAGGTCATCACTAATAGCCGGCTTGTGAAGTACAGTATTTAGGTCATCACTAATAGCCGGCGTGTGAAGTACAGTATTTAGGTCATCACTAATAGCCGGCTTGTGAAGTACAGTATTTAGGTCATCACTAATAGCCGACTTGTATAGTACAGTATTTAGGTCATCACTAATAGCCGGCTTGTGATGTACAGTATTTAGGTCATCACTAATAGCCGGCTTGTAAAGTACAGTATTTAGTCATCACTAATAGCCGGCTTGTGAAGTACAGTATTTAGGTCATCACTAATAGCCGGCTTGTATAGTACAGTATTTAGGTCATCACCAATAGCCGGCGTGTGAAGTACAGTATATAGGTCATCACCAATAGCCGGCGTGTGAAGTACAGTATTTAGATCATCACTATTAGCATGTATAACCTATTCTTCACCAATAGAAGTATGGGGGTGGTAAATTCACTTGAAATATGTACAGCGGTTTGGAAACAGGCATTCTGTGAAGTTGCCTTGAAAGATATCGGTAGAGAAAGTTAGAAAGAAGAGAGAGAAATAAGTTAAATGAAAGAACAAATTCGGTAGTCGACAAAGTACATAAATGTAAATAAATGATTGTTCAAAATTGTGAGCTTGCTTGAATCAAATATTTTATGTATGTATCAATAAGCGTTCAGTTGCATCGAGTTTCACATGAACCATCACCATGTTTAATCTGACCGCCCCTCCTCCTCCTCCAAATGAACAAAGAATCTTCCACAGCCCCCCCCCCCGAATAGTTTCATCGTCCCCAGGGTAGTGATATGACCCACTTTGAGAATCACTGACCTACATCATCATTTGTGGAATTGAGGAATACGTCAATACGTTTGCCCATTTACAATAGTACAATGTTTTTTTTTAAAGCTATTAACGAATACAGCTTAATGAAGATCTCTATCACAATACACTTCTCAAATTACTTGCCAGGTACCCATGATAAGTCCGGTGGACGTATTTAACACTACTGGCTGTAGTCAGTGAGATATCATGCGGCGATTTTTTCGGCAGGGTTTGAAACTATTCATTTTACATCTACACCAATGTTCAAACTGTTTGCTTCAAAAGATATTAGCTGTGGTCAACTTTGGAGTGAAATTCAAATTATATGCGTGCAACATACCAATATGTAGATGGAAAAAACAAAACATTGTATTCGCTCGGTTGTAAGTTGTTTGTGCGCGCTTAGGTGCACAGCTTAGTTGCAACTGTCATCAACACTCGTGCGCTCTACCATCAGGCCACTCTGTAAATGCATGCTGACATAGCCCCCTTCCCCCATTTTTCACATATAAAACACTCAAACATGAATCAGTTAAATGTTTAAACCCCTAGACATATCTACTCACACAACGAAGAACCACTCCACACACACTCACTCTCCACTACCCCCCCCCCCCCCCCCCCCCCCCCCCCCATATCTCTACTCACACAACGAAGAACCACTCCAGCACACAACTCAACTCTCCACTAAACATCTCTACTCACACAACGAAGAACCACTCCAGCACACAACTCAACTCTCCACTAAATATCTCTACTCACACAACGAAGAACCACTCCAGCACACAACTCAACTCTCCACTAAACATCTCTACTCACACAACGAAGAACCACTCCAGCACACAACTCAACTCTCCACTAAATATCTCTACTCACACAACGAAGAACCACTCCAGCACACAACTCAACTCTCCACTAAATATCTCTACTCACACAACGAAGAACCACTCCAGCACACAACTCAACTCTCCACTAAACATCTCTACTCACACAACGAAGAACCACTCCAGCACACAACTCAACTCTCCACTAAACATCTCTACTCACACAACGAAGAACCACTCCAGCACACAACTCAACTCTCCACTAAATATCTCTACTCACACAACGAAGAACCACTCCAGTACACAACTCAACTCTCCACTAAATATCTCTACTCACACAACGAAGAACCACTCCAGCACACAACTCAACTCTCCACTAAACATCTCTACTCACACAACGAAGAACCACTCCAGTACACAACTCAACTCTCCACTAAATATCTCTACTCACACAACGAAGAACCACTCCAGCACGCAACTCAACTCTCCTCTAAATATCTCTACTCACACAACGAAGAACCACTCCAGCACGCAACTAAACTCTCCACTAAATATCTCTACTCACACAACGAAGAACCACTCCAGCACACAACTCAACTCTCCACTAAATATCTCTACTCACACAACGAAGAACCACTCCAGCACACAACTCAACTCTCCACTAAACATCTCTACTCACACAACGAAGAACCACTCCAGCACACAACTCAACTCTCCACTAAATATCTCTACTCACACAACGAAGAACCACTCCAGCACACAACTCAATTCTCCACTAAACATCTCTACTCACACAACGAAGAACCACTCCAGCACGCAACTCAACTCTCCTCTAAATATCTCTTCTCACACAACGAAGAACCACTCCAGCAAACAACTCAACTCTCCACTAAATATCTCTACTCACACAACGAAGGACCACTCCAGTACACAACTCAACTCTCCACTAAATATCTCTACTCACACAACGAAGAACCACTCCAGCACACAACTCAACTCTCCACTAAACATCTCTACTCACACAACGAAGAACCACTCCAGTACACAGCTCAACTCTCCACTAAATATCTCTACTCACACAACGAAGAACCACTCCAGTACACAACTAAACTCTCCTCTAAACATCTCTACTCACACAACGAAAAACCACTCCAGCACACAAATCAACTCTCCACTAAATATCTCTACTCATACATCGAAGAATTACTCCAGTCCACAACTAAACTCTCCACTAAACATCTCTACTCACACAACGAAGAACCACTCCAGTACACAACTCAACTCTCCACTAAATATCTCTACTCACACAACGAAGAACCACTCCAGCACACAACTCAACTCTCCACTAAACATCTCTACTCACACAACGAAGAACCACTCCAGCACACAACTCAACTCTCCAATAAATATCTCTACTCACACAACGAAGAACCACTCCAGTACACAACTCAACTCTCCACTTAATATCTCTACTCACACAACGAAGAACCACTCCAGCACACAACTCAACTCTCCTCTAAACATCTCTACTCACACAACGAAGAACCATTCCAGTACACAACTCAACTCTCCACTAAATATCTCTACTCACACAACGAAGAACCACTCCAGTACAAAACTAAACTCTCCTCTAAACATCTCTACTCGCACAACGAAGAACCACTCCAGTACACAACTCAACTCTCCACTTAATATCTCTACTCATACAACGAAGAACCACTCCAGCACACAACTCAACTCTCCACTAAACATCTCTACTCACACAACGAAGAACCACTCCAGTACAAAACTCAACTCTCCACTAAACATCTCTACTCACACAACGAAGAACCACTCCAGCACACAACTCAACTCTCCACTAAATATCTCTACTCACACAACGAAGAACCACTCCAGCACACAACTCAACTCTCCACTAAACATCTCTACTCACACAACGAAGAACCACTCCAGTACAAAACTCAACTCTCCACTAAACATCTCTACTCACACAACGAAGAACCACTCCAGCACACAACTCAACTCTCCACTAAATATCTCTACTCACACAACGAAGAACCACTCCAGCACACAACTCAACTCTCCACTAAACATCTCTACTCACACAACGAAGAACCACTCCAGCACACAACTCAACTCTCCACTAAACATCTCTACTCACACAACGAAGAACTACTCCAGTACACAACTCAACTCTCCACTAAACATCTCTACTCACACAACGAAGAACCACTCCAGTACCCAACTCAACTCTCCACTAAAAATCTCTACTCACACAACGAAGAACCACTCCAGCACACAACTCAACTCTCCACTAAACATCTCTACTCACACAACGAAGAACCACTCCAGCACACAACTCAACTCTCCACTAAATATCTCTACTCACACAACGAAGAACCACTCCAGTACACAACTCAACTCTCCACTAAATATCTCTACTCACACAACGAAGAACCACTCCAGTACACAACTCAACTCTCCACTAAATATCTCTACTCACACAACGAAGAACCACTCCAGCACACAACTCAACTCTCCACTAAACATCTCTACTCACACAACGAAGAACCACTCCAGTACACAACTCAACTCTCCACTAAATATCTCTACTCACACAACGAAGAACCACTCCAGTACACAACTAAACTCTCCTCTAAACATCTCTACTCACACAACGAAGAACCACTCCAGCACACAACTCAACTCTCCACTAAATATCTCTACTCATACAACGAAGAACCACTCCAGCACACAACTCAACTCTCCACTAAATATCTCTACTCACACAACGAAGAACCACTCCAGTACACAACTCAACTCTCCACTAAATATCTCTACTCACACAACGAAGAACCACTCCAGTACACAACTCAACTCTCCACTAAACATCTCTACTCACACAACGAAGAACCACTCCAGTACACAACTCAACTCTCCACTAAACATCTCTACTCACACAACGAAGAACCACTCCAGTACACAACTCAACTCTCCACTAAATATCTCTACTCACACAACGAAGAACCACTCCAGCACACAACTCAACTCTCCACTAAACATCTCTACTCACACAACGAAGAACCACTCCAGTACACAACTCAACTCTCCACTAAATATCTCTACTCACACAACGAAGAACCACTCCAGCACACAACTCAACTCTCCACTAAATATCTCTACTCACACAACGAAGAACCACTCCAGCACACAACTCAACTCTCCACTAAACATCTCTACTCACACAACGAAGAACCACTCCAGTACACAACTCAACTCTCCACTAAATATCTCTACTCACACAACGAAGAACCACTCCAGCACACAACTCAACTCTCCACTAAATATCTCTACTCACACAACGAAGAACCACTCCAGTACACAACTAAACTCTCCACTAAACATCTCTACTCACACAACGAAGAACCACTCCAGCACACAACTCAACTCTCCACTAAATATCTCTACTCACACAACGAAGAACCACTCCAGCACACAACTCAACTCTCCACTAAATATCTCTACTCACACAACGAAGAACCACTCCAGTACACAACTCAACTCTCCACTAAATATCTCTACTCACACAACGAAGAACCACTCCAGTACACAACTCAACTCTCCACTAAACATCTCTACTCACACAACGAAGAACCACTCCAGTACACAACTCAACTCTCCACTAAACATCTCTACTCACACAACGAAGAACCACTCCAGCACACAACTCAACTCTCCACTAAATATCTCTACTCACACAACGAAGAACCACTCCAGCACACAACTCAACTCTCCACTAAACATCTCTACTCACACAACGAAGAACCACTCCAGCACACAACTCAACTCTCCACTAAATATCTCTACTCACACAACGAAGAACCACTCCAGTACACAACTCAACTCTCCACTAAATATCTCTACTCACACAACGAAGAACCACTCCAGCACACAACTCAACTCTCCTCTAAACATCTCTACTCACACAACGAAGAACCACTCCAGTACACAACTCAACTCTCCACTAAATATCTCTACTCACACAACGAAGAACCACTTCAGTACACAACTCAACTCTCCTCTAAACATCTCTACTCACACAACGAAGAACCACTCCAGTACACAACTCAACTCTCCACTAAATATCTCTACTCATACAACGAAGAACCACTCCAGCACACAACTCAACTCTCCACTAAATATCTCTACTCACACAACGAAGAACCACTCCAGCACGCAACTCAACTCTCCACTAAACATCTCTACTCACACAACGAAGAACCACTCCAGCACACAACTCAACTCTCCACTAAACATCTCTACTCACACAACGAAGAACCACTCCAGCACACAACTCAACTCTCCACTAAATATCTCTACTCACACAACGAAGAACCACTCCAGTACACAACTCAACTCTCCACTAAATATCTCTACTCACACAACGAAGAACCACTCCAGCACACAACTCAACTCTCCACTAAATATCTCTACTCACACAACGAAGAACCACTCCAGTACACAACTCAACTCTCCACTAAATATCTCTACTCACACAACGAAGAACCACTCCAGTACACAACTAAACTCTCCACTAAACATCTCTACTCACACAACGAAGAACCACTCCAGTACACAACTCAACTCTCCACTAAACATCTCTACTCACACAACGAAGAACCACTCCAGCACACAACTCAACTCTCCACTAAATATCTCTACTCACACAACGAAGAACCACTCCAGTACACAACTCAACTCTCCACTAAATATCTCTACTCACACAACGAAGAACCACTCCAGCACACAACTCAACTCTCCACTAAACATCTCTACTCACACAACGAAGAACCACTCCAGTACAAAACTCAACTCTCCACTAAATATCTCTACTCACACAACGAAGAACCACTCCAGCACACAACTCAACTCTCCACTAAATATCTCTACTCACACAACGAAGAACCACTCCAGCACACAACTCAACTCTCCACTAAACATCTCTACTCACACAACGAAGAACCACTCCAGCACACAACTCAACTCTCCACTAAACATCTCTACTCACACAACGAAGAACCACTCCAGTACACAACTCAACTCTCCACTAAACATCTCTACTCACACAACGAAGAACCACTCCAGTACACAACTCAACTCTCCACTAAATATCTCTACTCACACAACGAAGAACCACTCCAGCACACAACTCAACTCTCCACTAAATATCTCTACTCACACAACGAAGAACCACTCCAGCACACAACTCAACTCTCCACTAAATATCTCTACTCACACAACGAAGAACCACTCCAGTACACAACTCAACTCTCCACTAAATATCTCTACTCACACAACGAAGAACCACTCCAGCACACAACTCAACTCTCCACTAAACATCTCTACTCACACAACGAAGAACCACTCCAGCACACAACTCAACTCTCCACTAAACATCTCTACTCACACAACGAAGAACCACTCCAGTACACAACTCAACTCTCCACTAAATATCTCTACTCACACAACGAAGAACCACTCCAGCACACAACTCAACTCTCCACTAAACATCTCTACTCACACAACGAAGAACCACTCCAGCACACAACTCAACTCTCCACTAAATATCTCTACTCACACAACGAAGAACCACTCCAGTACACAACTCAACTCTCCACTAAACATCTCTACTCACACAACGAAGAACCACTCCAGCACACAACTCAACTCTCCACTAAATATCTCTACTCACACAACGAAGAACCACTCCAGCACACAACTCAACTCTCCACTAAATATCTCTACTCACACAACGAAGAACCACTCCAGTACACACTCAACTCTCCACTAAATATCTCTACTCACACAACGAAGAACCACTCCAGCACACAACTCAACTCTCCACTAAACATCTCTACTCACACAACGAAGAACCACTCCAGTACACAACTCAACTCTCCACTAAACATCTCTACTCACACAACGAAGAACCACTCCAGCACACAACTAAACTCTCCACTAAATATCTCTACTCACACAACGAAGAACCACTCCAGCACACAACTCAACTCTCCACTAAATATCTCTACTCACACAACGAAGAACCACTCCAGTACACAACTCAACTCTCCACTAAACATCTCTACTCACACAACGAAGAACCACTCCAGTACACAACTCAACTCTCCACTAAATATCTCTACTCACACAACGAAAACCACTCCAGCTCAACTCTACTAAATATCTCTACTCAACAACGAAGAACCACTCCAGCACCAACTCAACTCTCCCTAAATATCTCTACTCACACAACGAAGAACCACTCCAGCACACAACTCAACTCTCCACTAAATATCTCTACTCACACAACGAAGAACCACTCCAGCACACAACTCAACTCTCCACTAAATATCTCTACTCACACAACGAAGAACCACTCCAGTACACAACTCAACTCTCCACTAAATATCTCTACTCACACAACGAAGAACCACTCCAGCACACAACTCAACTCTCCACTAAACATCTCTACTCACACAACGAAGAACCACTCCAGTACACAACTCAACTCTCCACTAAATATCTCTACTCACACAACGAAGAACCACTCCAGTACACAACTCAACTCTCCACTAAATATCTCTACTCACACAACGAAGAACCACTCCAGCACACAACTCAACTCTCCACTAAATATCTCTACTCACACAACGAAGAACCACTCCAGCACACAACTCAACTCTCCACTAAACATCTCTACTCACACAACGAAGAACCACTCCAGTACACAACTCAACTCTCCACTAAATATCTCTACTCACACAACGAAGAACCACTCCTCTCAGAACCACTCCAGCACACAACTCAACCACTAAATATCTCTCTCACACAACGAAGAACCACAAACACAACCAACTCTCCACTAAACATCTCTACTCACACAACGAAGAACCACTCCAGCACACAACTCAACTCTCCACTAAATATCTCTACTCACACAACGAAGAACCACTCCAGTACACAACTCAACTCTCCACTAAATATCTCTACTCACACAACGAAGAACCACTCCAGCACACAACTCAACTCTCCACTAAATATCTCTACTCACACAACGAAGAACCACTCCAGTACACAACTCAACTCTCCACTAAATATCTCTACTCACACAACGAAGAACCACTCCAGTACACAACTCAACTCTCCACTAAATATCTCTACTCACACAACGAAGAACCACTCCAGCACACAACTCAACTCTCCACTAAATATCTCTACTCACACAACGAAGAACCACTCCAGCACACAACTCAACTCTCCACTAAATATCTCTACTCACACAACGAAGAACCACTCCAGTACACAACTCAACTCTCCACTAAACATCTCTACTCACACAACGAAGAACCACTCCAGCACACAACTCAACTCTCCACTAAACATCTCTACTCACACAACGAAGAACCACTCCAGTACACAACTCAACTCTCCACTAAACATCTCTACTCACACAACGAAGAACCACTCCAGTACACAACTCAACTCTCCACTAAACATCTCTACTCACACAACGAAGAACCACTCCAGCACACAACTCAACTCTCCACTAAATATCTCTACTCACACAACGAAGAATTACTCCAGTACACAACTAAACTCTCCACTAAACATCTCTACTCACACAACGAAGAACCACTCCAGTACACAGCTCAACTCTCCACTAAATATCTCTACTCACACAACGAAGAACCACTCCAGTACGCAACTAAACTCTCCACTAAATATCTCTACTCACACAACGAAGAACCACTCCAGCACACAACTCAACTCTCCACTAAATATCTCTACTCATACAACGAAGAACCACTCCAGCACACAACTCAACTCTCCACTAAACATCTCTACTCACACAACGAAGAACCACTCCAGTACACACCTCAACTCTCCACTAAATATCTCTACTCACACAACGAAGAACCACTCCAGTACACAACTAATCTCCACTAAACATCTCTACTCACACAACGAAGAACCACTCCAGTACACAACTCAACTCTCCACTAAACATCTCTACTCACACAACGAAGAACCACTCCAGCACACAACTCAACTCTCCACTAAATATCTCTACTCACACAACGAAGAACCACTCCAGCACACAACTCAACTCTCCACTAAATATCTCTACTCACACAACGAAGAACCACTCCAGCACACAACTCAACTCTCCACTAAACATCTCTACTCACACAACGAAGAACCACTCCAGCACACAACTCAACTCTCCACTAAATATCTCTACTCACACAACGAAGAACCACTCCAGTACACAACTCAACTCTCCACTAAATATCTCTACTCACACAACGAAGAACCACTCCAGCACACAACTCAACTCTCCTCTAAACATCTCTACTCACACAACGAAGAACCATTCCAGTACACAACTCAACTCTCCACTAAATATCTCTACTCACACAACGAAGAACCACTCCAGACAAACTAAACTCTCCTCTAAACATCTCTACTCACACAACGAAGAACCACTCCAGTACACAACTCAACTCTCCACTAAATATCTCTACTCACACAACGAAGAACCACTCCAGCACACAACTCAACTCTCCACTAAATATCTCTACTCACACAACGAAGAACCACTCCAGCACACAACTCAACTCTCCACTAAACATCTCTACTCACACAACGAAGAACCACTCCAGCACACAACTCAACTCTCCACTAAATATCTCTACTCACACAACGAAGAACCACTCCAGCACACAACTCAACTCTCCACTAAATATCTCTACTCACACAACGAAGAACCACTCCAGTACACAACTCAACTCTCCACTAAATATCTCTACTCACACAACGAAGAACCACTCCAGCACACAACTCAACTCTCCACTAAATATCTCTACTCACACAACGAAGAACCACTCCAGTACACAACTCAACTCTCCACTAAATATCTCTACTCACACAACGAAGAACCACTCCAGTACACAACTCAACTCTCCACTAAACATCTCTACTCACACAACGAAGAACCACTCCAGTACACAACTCAACTCTCCACTAAACATCTCTACTCACACAACGAAGAACCACTCCAGCACACAACTCAACTCTCCACTAAATATCTCTACTCACACAACGAAGAACCACTCCAGCACACAACTCAACTCTCCACTAAATATCTCTACTCACACAACGAAGAACCACTCCAGCACACAACTCAACTCTCCACTAAATATCTCTACTCACACAACGAAGAACCACTCCAGCACACAACTCAACTCTCCACTAAACATCTCTACTCACACAACGAAGAACCACTCCAGCACACAACTCAACTCTCCACTAAATATCTCTACTCACACAACGAAGAACCACTCCAGCACACAACTCAACTCTCCACTAAACATCTCTACTCACACAACGAAGAACCACTCCAGCACACAACTCAACTCTCCACTAAATATCTCTACTCACACAACGAAGAACCACTCCAGTACACAACTCAACTCTCCACTAAACATCTCTACTCACACAACGAAGAACCACTCCAGTACAACAACTCAACTCTCCACTAAATATCTCTACTCACACAACGAAGAACCACTCCAGCACACAACTCAACTCTCCACTAAATATCTCTACTCACACAACGAAGAACCACTCCAGCACACAACTCAACTCTCCACTAAATATCTCTACTCACACAACGAAGAACCACTCCAGTACACAACTCAACTCTCCACTAAATATCTCTACTCACACAACGAAGAACCACTCCAGCACACAACTCAACTCTCCACTAAACATCTCTACTCACACAACGAAGAACCACTCCAGCACACAACTCAACTCTCCACTAAACATCTCTACTCACACAACGAAGAACCACTCCAGTACACAACTCAACTCTCCACTAAATATCTCTACTCACACAACGAAGAACCACTCCAGCACACAACTCAACTCTCCACTAAACATCTCTACTCACACAACGAAGAACCACTCCAGCACACAACTCAACTCTCCACTAAATATCTCTACTCACACAACGAAGAACCACTCCAGTACACAACTCAACTCTCCACTAAATATCTCTACTCACACAACGAAGAACCACTCCAGCACACAACTCAACTCTCCACTAAATATCTCTACTCATACAACGAAGAACCACTCCAGCACACAACTCAACTCTCCACTAAATATCTCTACTTACACAACGAAGAACCACTCCAGTACACACCTCAACTCTCCACTAAATATCTCTACTCACACAACGAAGAATTACTCCAGTACACAACTAAACTCTCCACTAAACATCTCTACTCACACAACGAAGAACCACTCCAGTACACAACTCAACTCTCCACTAAACATCTCTACTCACACAACGAAAAACCACTCCAGCACACAACTCAACTCTCCACTAAACATCTCTACTCACACAACGAAGAACCACTCCAGCACACAACTCAACTCTCCACTAAATATCTCTACTCACACAACGAAGAACCACTCCAGTACACAACTCAACTCTCCACTAAATATCTCTACTCACACAACGAAGAACCACTCCAGCACACAACTCAACTCTCCACTAAATATCTCTACTCACACAACGAAAAACCACTCCAGCACACAACTCAACTCTCTACTAAATATCTCTACTCACACAACGAAGAACCACTCCAGCACACAACTCAACTCTCCACTAAACATCTCTACTCACACAACGAAGAACCACTCCAGCACACAACTCAACTCTCCACTAAACATCTCTACTCACACAACGAAGAACCACTCCAGTACACAACTCAACTCTCCACTAAACATCTCTACTCACACAACGAAGAACCACTCCAGTACACAACTCAACTCTCCACTAAATATCTCTACTCACACAACGAAGAACCACTCCAGCACACAACTCAACTCTCCACTAAACATCTCTACTCACACAACGAAGAACCACTCCAGCACACAACTCAACTCTCCACTAAATATCTCTACTCACACAACGAAGAACCACTCCAGCACACAACTCAACTCTCCACTAAATATCTCTACTCACACAACGAAGAACCACTCCAGCACACAACTCAACTCTCCACTAAATATCTCTACTCACACAACGAAGAACCACTCCAGCACACAACTCAACTCTCCACTAAATATCTCTACTCACACAACGAAGAACCACTCCAGCACACAACTCAACTCTCCACTAAATATCTCTACTCACACAACGAAGAACCACTCCAGTACACAACTCAACTCTCCACTAAATATCTCTACTCACACAACGAAGAACCACTCCAGCACACAACTCAACTCTCCACTAAACATCTCTACTCACACAACGAAGAACCACTCCAGTACACAACTCAACTCTCCACTAAATATCTCTACTCACACAACGAAGAACCACTCCAGCACACAACTCAACTCTCCACTAAATATCTCTACTCACACAACGAAGAACCACTCCAGCACACAACTCAACTCTCCACTAAATATCTCTACTCACACAACGAAGAACCACTCCAGTACACAACTCAACTCTCCACTAAATATCTCTACTCACACAACGAAGAACCACTCCAGCACACAACTCAACTCTCCACTAAACATCTCTACTCACACAACGAAGAACCACTCCAGCACACAACTCAACTCTCCACTAAATATCTCTACTCACACAACGAAGAACCACTCCAGTACACAACTCAACTCTCCACTAAATATCTCTACTCACACAACGAAGAACCACTCCAGCACACAACTCAACTCTCCACTAAATATCTCTACTCACACAACGAAGAACCACTCCAGCACACAACTCAACTCTCCACTAAATATCTCTACTCACACAACGAAGAACCACTCCAGCACACAACTCAACTCTCCACTAAACATCTCTACTCACACAACGAAGAACCACTCCAGTACACAACTCAACTCTCCACTAAATATCTCTACTCACACAACGAAGAACCACTCCAGTACACAACTAAACTCTCCTCTAAACATCTCTACTCACACAACGAAGAACCACTCCAGCACACAACTCAACTCTCCACTAAATATCTCTACTCACACAACGAAGAACCACTCCAGCACACAACTCAACTCTCCACTAAATATCTCTACTCACACAACGAAGAACCACTCCAGTACACAACTCAACTCTCCACTAAATATCTCTACTCACACAACGAAGAACCACTCCAGTACACAACTCAACTCTCCACTAAATATCTCTACTCACACAACGAAGAACCACTCCAGTACACAACTCAACTCTCCACTAAACATCTCTACTCACACAACGAAGAACCACTCCAGCACACAACTCAACTCTCCACTAAATATCTCTACTCACACAACGAAGAACCACTCCAGCACACAACTCAACTCTCCACTAAATATCTCTACTCACACAACGAAGAACCACTCCAGCACACAACTCAACTCTCCACTAAACATCTCTACTCACACAACGAAGAACCACTCCAGCACACAACTCAACTCTCCACTAAATATCTCTACTCACACAACGAAGAACCACTCCAGTACACAACTCAACTCTCCACTAAATATCTCTACTCACACAACGAAGAACCACTCCAGCACACAACTCAACTCTCCTCTAAACATCTCTACTCACACAACGAAGAACCATTCCAGTACACAACTCAACTCTCCACTAAATATCTCTACTCACACAACGAAGAACCACTCCAGTACAAAACTAAACTCTCCTCTAAACATCTCTACTCACACAACGAAGAACCACTCCAGTACACAACTCAACTCTCCACTTAATATCTCTACTCATACAACGAAGAACCACTCCAGCACACAACTCAACTCTCCACTAAATATCTCTACTCACACAACGAAGAACCACTCCAGCACACAACTCAACTCTCCACTAAACATCTCTACTCACACAACGAAGAACCACTCCAGCACACAACTCAACTCTCCACTAAACATCTCTACTCACACAACGAAGAACCACTCCAGCACACAACTCAACTCTCCACTAAATATCTCTACTCACACAACGAAGAACCACTCCAGTACACAACTCAACTCTCCACTAAATATCTCTACTCATACAACGAAGAACCACTCCAGCACACAACTCAACTCTCCACTAAATATCTCTACTCACACAACGAAGAACCACTCCAGTACACACCTCAACTCTCCACTAAATATCTCTACTCACACAACGAAGAATTACTCCAGTACACAACTAAACTCTCCACTAAACATCTCTACTCACACAACGAAGAACCACTCCAGTACACAACTCAACTCTCCACTAAACATCTCTACTCACACAACGAAGAACCACTCCAGCACACAACTCAACTCTCCACTAAATATCTCTACTCACACAACGAAGAACCACTCCAGCACACAACTCAACTCTCCACTAAATATCTCTACTCACACAACGAAGAACCACTCCAGCACACAACTCAACTCTCCACTAAACATCTCTACTCACACAACGAAGAACCACTCCAGTACAAAACTCAACTCTCCACTAAACATCTCTACTCACACAACGAAGAACCACTCCAGCACACAACTCAACTCTCCACTAAATATCTCTACTCACACAACGAAGAACCACTCCAGCACACAACTCAACTCTCCACTAAATATCTCTACTCACACAACGAAGAACCACTCCAGCACACAACTCAACTCTCCACTAAACATCTCTACTCACACAACGAAGAACCACTCCAGTACACAACTCAACTCTCCACTAAATATCTCTACTCACACAACGAAGAACCACTCCAGCACACAACTCAACTCTCCACTAAAAATCTCTACTCACACAACGAAGAACCACTCCAGCACACAACTCAACTCTCCACTAAATATCTCTACTCACACAACGAAGAACCACTCCAGCACACAACTCAACTCTCCACTAAATATCTCTACTCACACAACGAAGAACCACTCCAGTACACAACTCAACTCTTCACTAAATATCTCTACTCACACAACGAAGAACCACTCCAGCACACAACTCAACTCTCCACTAAACATCTCTACTCACACAACGGAGAACCACTCCAGCACACAACTCAACTCACCACTAAACATCTCTACTCACACAACGAAGAACCACTCCAGTACACAACTCAACTCTCCACTAAATATCTCTACTCACACAACGAAGAACCACTCCAGCACACAACTCAACTCTCCACTAAATATCTCTACTCACACAACGAAGAACCACTCCAGCACACAACTCAACTCTCCACTAAATATCTCTACTCACACAACGAAGAACCACTCCAGTACACAACTCAACTCTCCACTAAATATCTCTACTCACACAACGAAGAACCACTCCAGCACACAACTCAACTCTCCACTAAATATCTCTACTCACACAACGAAGAACCACTCCAGCACACAACTCAACTCTCCACTAAATATCTCTACTCACACAACGAAGAACCACTCCAGCACACAACTCAACTCTCCACTAAATATCTCTACTCACACAACGAAGAACCACTCCAGCACACAACTAAACTCTCCACTAAACATCTCTACTCACACAACGAAGAACCACTCCAGTACACAACTCAACTCTCCACTTAATATCTCTACTCACACAACGAAGAACCACTCCAGCACACAACTCAACTCTCCTCTAAACATCTCTACTCACACAACGAAGAACCACTCCAGCACACAACTCAACTCTCCACTAAATATCTCTACTCACACAACGAAGAACCACTCCAGTACACAACTCAACTCTCCACTAAACATCTCTACTCACACAACGAAGAACCACTCCAGCACACAACTCAACTCTCCACTAAATATCTCTACTCACACAACGAAGAACCACTCCAGCACACAACTAAACTCTCCACTAAATATCTCTACTCACACAACGAAGAACCACTCCAGCACACAACTCAACTCTCCACTAAACATCTCTACTCACACAACGAAGAACCACTCCAGCACACAACTCAACTCTCCACTAAATATCTCTACTCACACAACGAAGAACCACTCCAGCACACAACTCAACTCTCCACTAAATATCTCTACTCACACAACGAAGAACCACTCCAGTACACAACTCAACTCTCCACTAAATATCTCTACTCACACAACGAAGAACCACTCCAGCACACAACTCAACTCTCCACTAAATATCTCTACTCACACAACGAAGAACCACTCCAGTACACAACTCAACTCTCCACTAAATATCTCTACTCACACAACGAAGAACCACTCCAGCACACAACTCAACTCTCCACTAAATATCTCTACTCACACAACGAAGAACCACTCCAGCACACAACTCAAATCTCCACTAAACATCTCTACTCACACAACGAAGAACCACTCCAGTACACAACTCAACTCTCCACTAAATATCTCTACTCACACAACGAAGAACCACTCCAGCACACAACTCAACTCTCCACTAAATATCTCTACTCACACAACGAAGAACCACTCCAGCACACAACTCAACTCTCCACTAAATATCTCTACTCACACAACGAAGAACCACTCCAGCACACAACTCAACTCTCCACTAAACATCTCTACTCACACAACGAAGAACTACTCCAGTACACAACTCAACTCTCCACTAAACATCTCTACTCACACAACGAAGAACCACTCCAGTACACAACTCAACTCTCCACTAAACATCTCTACTCACACAACGAAGAACCACTCCAGCACACAACTCAACTCTCCACTAAACATCTCTACTCACACAACGAAGAACCACTCCAGTACACAACTCAACTCTCCACTAAACATCTCTACTCACACAACGAAGAACCACTCCAGTACACAACTCAACTCTCCACTAAACATCTCTACTCACACAACGAAGAACCACTCCAGCACACAACTCAACTCTCCACTAAATATCTCTACTCACACAACGAAGAACCACTCCAGCACACAACTCAACTCTCCACTAAATATCTCTACTCACACAACGAAGAACCACTCCAGTACACAACTCAACTCTCCACTAAACATCTCTACTCACACAACGAAGAACCACTCCAGCACACAACTCAACTCTCTACTAAATATCTCTACTCACACAACGAAGAACCACTCCAGTACACAACTCAACTCTCCACTAAACATCTCTACTCACACAACGAAGAACCACTCCAGCACACAACTCAACTCTCCACTAAACATCTCTACTCACACAACGAAGAACTACTCCAGTACACAACTCAACTCTCCACTAAACAGCCATTTAATGGGAACTCAATGTCACGATATAATTGGTGTTTGATAACAGGTTTTTTCCCTTGGTACTGTCTAATGTCACAGCTAGCAGAGTTTAACAGACTTTTCAAAAAGCACCATTGCTTCCCACATGTCTCCACAACTTTCTCTTGCATCGGGAATTTAAAAAAGAAATCAAACTGTTGAAAATTTAATTTCAATTAGAACTAAATGATTGACGTTAAATCGAGTCATTTTTCATGACTATGAAATTATTGAAAGGGTCATTTTCTCATGGTTATGAAATTACGCGATAAATACATTTTTTTCCTGGGTACAAAGTGTGTTTTCCCAATCAGTTATGCTTAAAACAAGTAGAAAATAGCTAATGTTCTAAAAAACTTTGTTGCTATGATAAGGATAATGATATTTTGAAATTCGTGTTTTCTTGAATATTTTTGAAAATTCTTGATTCGCATTTAATACTGAGTAGTCTTCTAGAATATTCTTTTAAAAAAGTATTAGAACTTTCTCGGACTGTCCAATAGTAGTTATACAAGTATAAAAGCACATGTGACTTGAACAAACATTTCGGTTTATGTTATTGATGAATAAGAGAATAACAAATCGTAGTTAAAGAGCGAGTATCGTTTTAGACGGCATCAAGAGATTGTTTGCACACAGCAGATGAATTTTGCTACGTGTGTGGACAATTTATAAAGAAAAGAGCCAGAAAGTATTCTGTGAAAGCATGTCGTAAGATGTGCGATTCCTACAAGGCATACTTCTGCATGACTGTAGTGTATCAAGACAAGTCAAAGGCACCTCATTTCACATGCAAATATTGCAAGAAACTCTTGAAGGTAAGATAAACATTTGCTGCTCGCTTATATGACAGTGCTTTATAATGTACAATTTCAATTACTTAAATCTTGTACAGTCTAAGGAGCTGCAATTAACAAAAATGTCACATATATTAATGTATTATAGTTAAATATGATATATGCTAATATCACATACTGTATTATGCAATGTATAAAAAATTTCCTGCTTTAAATTTATATAGTAATTATATCTGTTATGATACAGGTTGGTACAGGTGACAATAAAGAGCCATGAAGTTTGCTATCCAGCTATCAAGCAACTGATACTTCTGAATGGTGGATCCTACGTTGCACTGGCAAGAATGCACCTCATATCGTTTACCCAGAAATTCCTTCTTTTATTGTACCAGTAGCTGCCTTGTTGGATGAATGATCACTGATCAAAGAAAGCGTCACCAAACATTTTCCCACTTCTTCAGCCAGCAATATGGGCTGTACTTGTGCAATAAAGTGACAGGTCTATTCGAGGCTATAGGTACCACATGTAATCCAAGTGAATGACACCTATTCATAGACAACTCATCCCGGGAGCCTCAAAGCCGTGCTGCTTCACAACGGAAACAGCTACCCGTCTCTCCATAAGACTCATTCTGTGCATCTCAAAGAGGACTACACCCGTGTAAAGATGTTGCTGAGTACCTTGTAGTATGACGACTATGGATGGGAGGTCATTGGAGACTTAAAAAAAAGTGTTATTCCTGATGGGCCTTCAAGGTGGTTTCACAAAATGTCAATATATATTGGACATTGAACGTTGTTACCTAGGACAGAATAACGAAAACATGATGGGGGACTACTTTTGTGTGCTTCTTCGAGAAAGTGATTTGCTGTACACTCTCAAATGTAGAAAACCTAATCATATCTGAACCTTTTTAATTGATTACTCGCCTTTGTCTATTTATCATGCTAGTGTTTTTTTCATAGACCGCGTGAACGAGAAAATATAAGTTTCCTTGTTTTGTCACAATAAATGGAACATTTTTCAAGGCTGTGGTCATAAAAACAAAGTTTGTGCTGAATGTTGTCTTTTTCGATAGTTTTTAGTCATAAGCAGTTTAATTATAACACTTAGAAGCCAGGAACAAAATGTGTGTTACAGAGTGTTATCGAAAGGATCATTTTCTCATGACTATGAAATTATTGCTAATTTATTTTAAAATACATTTTTATCCAATTTTTTTCAAATTAATTTTTGACAGGTTTTTTTTTTGTTAAAATATAAATGTTGTTATTCTAACATTTTAAATAATGGACAATTCGTTCAAGTTTAAATCTAAAGACTTTCTCATCCTAAAAATATCTTTGACTGAAACTTTCTTCTTTGCATTACTTATATACATTCAACAAACATTTTATTTTAATATTATCAACATATTGTACATGTATATCAATATTGTCAGCATACTTAGTATATAAATGTTATTAGCAAACTTTTATATCAAAATTATTATTAAATATATTGTATCAACATTATGAGCGAACATTATATATGAAAATTACCAGCAAGCAAATTATGTCAATGGTAGCAACAAACACTGTATGACAATATTATCAGCAAACAAATTATGTCAATGTTAGCAACAAATACTGTAGGACAATATTATCAGCAAACAAATTATGTCAATGTTAGCAACAAATACTGTAGGACAATATTATCAGCAAACAAATTATGTCAATGCTAGCAACAAATACTGTAGGACAATATAATAAGTGAAATAAGTATGAACATTTCAGCAAAAAAACTTTGCATGAGAATTTGATCAGCAAACACTGGACTGGCTGGTCTTTGGTTTACATCTTTGAATATAAATCTTCTTCAATGAAACGTTTATAGTTTTCTTCCTCAAAAATCTCTTATTTCTATCTCACAAGATAAAAATGAAATTGATACCATCAGTTACTTAAATTTCGGAACGAAAAACTCTTTATTCAAAGAAATCCGAAAAGCAGTTAGCGTTAAATGGTAATCTTTGTAGAGCTTCAATCTCACAACTCTAACTCAATCTCACAACTCTAGCTAAATCTCACAACTCTAGCTAAATCTCACATCTCTAGCTAAATCTCACAACTCTAGCTAAATATTTAAATAATTGGAAGGAAGGTTTGTTTTAGTATTGGGACAGATTTGAAGTGTGTTGTAGATTTTAATTTTGATGTAAAAAAAAAAAGTAAAAAGGATATTTTAAAATTATCCCATTAATGAAATCAATCGTGTTTTATTACTGCTTGTGATGAGACATCGAATTGCATGGACAATTTTTTTTATTTCATTGCATGGCTTAAAAAAATATTCAATTTTTAATCAATTTGTTGCAAAGAATAAGAGTGAGGGAGGGGTAGGGGAGTGTGTGGCAGATTTGTTGGTAGGTAGATAGATAGATAAATGGATAAACATAGACAGACAGACACAGACAGACAAACAGACAGACAGATAGATAGATAGATAGATAGATAGATAGATAGATAGATAGATAGATAGATAGATAGATAGATAGATAGATAGATAGATAGATAGATAGATAGATAGATAGATAGATAGATAGATAGATAGATAGATAGATAGATAGATAGATAGATAGATAGATAGATAGATAGATAGATAGATAGATAGATAGATAGATAGATAGATAGATAGATAGATAGATAGATAGATAGATAGATAGATAGATAGATAGATAGATAGATAGATAGATAGAATGCATACTGTCAAAGTCGTGTTGTGCTATGCATCGTTAATTATTACCAACCTTACAGACCACTGATGTAGACTCCACGCTTTTTTTTTCAACTATTATTTATATATAATGAAGAGAAATTGTTTGTTTTGTGTTTTAATAATAACATTGTTTATTTCCTTTCCAGATTGTGACATTTGACCAAGTATTTTGAATCAAGATCTAAACTGTAAATACATTCATACAAAATAAAACCCTGCACATCTTTTTCTAACTTTAACTGCTATTTTATCCCAGTGACTGTTAGCTGTTGCACATCTCTCTCTCTCTCTCTCTCTCTCTCTCTCTCTCTCTCTCTCTCTCGTGTATATGACTTAATTCTTTTAGTCGGGGCATGGCGTAAGACGTTTGACTCGTAGCTGAGCTCTTGTATCAGATTATTGTATTTACTATTGGCCAAATCATGCCAGAAATATATGGGCCATTTACTTACACTACAGATGATGGTCAGTCGCTGACCACAGTTCGTCTAGCTCGAGATCTGGACTCGGCCTTATATTTGGGCCTGCTACAGGAGGACTACAACATGAGTGATGAAAGCCTGTTGCTGTCGCCTGGTTTTAACATCACCAGTGCTCGCTGGTTCAATGAAAGCTGCCACTTATATATGGTAGGTTACACAAAGACAAACCCAAAGACATCTACCTGTAAAATGTACGTTAAATCAAGACAAACTCTTAGCATCTGCCTGTACAAGGTACGTTATAGCAAGACGAACCCTAGACATCTACATGTACACGGTAGGTTACACCAAGACAAACTCTAGACAATTGCTTATGGTAGGTCATAATAAGACAAACTCTAGGCAACTGCCTGTATAAAGTAGGTCATAAAAAGACAAACTCTAGGCAACTGCCTGTATAAACTAGGTCATATAAGGCAAACTCTAGGCAACTGCCTTTATAAAGTAGGTCATAATAGGACAAACTCTAGGCAACTGCCTGTATAAAGTAGTTCATAATAAGACAAACTCTAGGCAATTGCCTGTATAAATTAGATATAAATAAGACAGCCCTAAACATGTACCCCGATAAGGTAGGTCACTCCAAAAAACCTCTCAGAACTATTTTTACAATTATGTTTTAATCAGCAAGGAATATTCACGTTTGTATGTTAATATTTACTATTCAATAATTAGCCAATGTATGTGTATTATTCATATTTTACTTAGCAATAATACAGAAGTAAAGAAGTAGATTATCATTCTTTGATAGCGATACATCTAGTAAAAAAAATATATGTATTTTTTCATATCTCATTATACACTATAACCGAAATTCAACAAGCTGTATTTTAGTATACATTCATATTTTAGTTTACAGTAATAGACTAATGAACAACCAATATTATTGGTGTATAGCCGATATATTCATATTTTACTTAAAACTAAAACAGTTATAAAAAGCAATGCGTTTGTGCATTTATTCATATTTTACTTTACAATAATACAATATTAAATAAGGAATATTTAGCCAGTATCTCTTCATGTAACGGTGATTTTTCTGTTCACCAGATGCCAACGGACGTCATCAAAAACATCATTGAACCGACCATCGTCACAGTGGGGATATGTGGCATCTTGCTCACCCTCGTGGTGCTCACCAGAAAATGCATGATTAACTCGTGCAACTGCTACCTGACCGCTCTGGCCATAGGCGATCTTATGGCCTTGGTCATCATCACTTTTAGGTTCTTGACGGAGAAGTTCATGGACTGTGAAATGAAACGTGGCGCTGAAGGGGCAATGTTGGACTTGTACTCAAGTGAGATGAGATTTGAAAATGTTACTGTCGAGCTAATTACATTAAATAGAATATAACCCCTTGTCACGACAGTGAAAATAGATAGATAGACATAGATAGATAAACAGACAATATACTGATTAATAGATGGATAGAGACAGGGGCGGATTTGGGGGGGGGGGCGGGGGGTCATGCCCCCCCCCACCCCCGTTATCGCAAGTTTAGGTAAGACATCATTAAATTATCGAAATATTTTTTGTTCTAAGACCAATTTTCAACACTGAAAACAGTTTTGCCCCCCCCCGGGGGGGGGTCAAATTTTGCCCGCCTCCCAACCGTCAAAGTTGTCTAGATCCGCCCTTGGATAGAGAGGCAACTAGATAAACAAATTGTAAAGACAGTGAAAGTAGTTCAGGGCTGATGCTTAAATACCAGCAGCGTGTAGGGTTAGGAATTCCGTAATTAGACAGATGGGTAGACAAAAACCTCAAGGACGAATCCCATTAGACAAAAACCTCAAGGATGAATCCCAAAAAGACAAAAACCTCAAAGACGAATCCCATTAGACAAAAACCTCAAGGATGAATCCCAATAGACAAAAACCTCAAGGACGAATCCCATTAGACAAAAACCTCAAGAACGAATCCCATTAGACAAAAACCTCAAGGACGAATCCCATTAGACAAAAACCTCAAGGACGAATCCCATTAGACAAAAACCTCAAGGACGAATCCCATTAGACAAAAAAACTCAAGGACGAATCCCATTAAACAAAAACGTCAAGGACGAATCCCATTAGACAAAAACCTCAAGGGCGAATCCCATTAGACAAAAACCTAAAGGACGAATCCCATTAGATAAAAACCTCAAGGGCGAATCCCATTAGACAAAAACCTCAAAGACGAATCCCATTAGACAAAAACCTCAAGGACGAATCCCATTAGACAAAAACCTCAAGGATGAATCCCATTAGACAGAAACCTCAAAGACGAATCCCATTAGACAAAACCTCAAGGATGAATCCCATTAAACAAAAACCTCAAGGATGAATCCCATTAGACAAAAACCTCAAGGAAGAATCCCATTAGACAAAAACCTCAAGGATGAATCCCATTAGACAAAAACCTCAAGGACGAATCCCATTAGACAAAAACCTCAAGGACTAATCCCATTAGACAAAAACCTCAAGGATGAATCCCAATAGACAAAAACCTCAAGGACGAATCCCATTAGACAAAAACAAGGACGAATCCCATTAGACAAAAACCTCAAGGGCGAATCCCATTAGACAAAAACCTCAAGGACGAATCCCATTAGCTAAAAACCTCAAGGACGAATCCCATTAGACAAAAACCTCAAGGACGAATCCCATTAGACAAAAACCTCAAGGACGAATCCCATTAGACAAAAACCTCAAGGATGAATCCCATTAGACAGAAACCTCAAGGACGAATCCCATTAGACAAAACCTCAAGGATGAATCCCATTAAACAAAAACCTCAAGGATGAATCCCATTAGACAAAAACTTCAAGGAAGAATCCCATTAGACAAAAACCTCAAGGATGAATCCCATTAGATAAAACCTCAAGGACGAATCCCATTAGACAAAAACCTCAAGGACTAATCCCATTAGACAAAAACCTCAAGGATGAATCCCAATAGACAAAAACCTCAAGGACGAATCCCATTAGACAAAAACCTCAAGAACGAATCCCATTAGACAAAAACCTCAAGGACGAATCCCATTAGACAAAAACCTCAAGGACGAATCCCATTAGACAAAAACCTCAAGGACGAATCCCATTAGATAAAAACCTCAAGGGCGAATCCCATTAGACAAAAACCTCAAGGACGAATCCCATTAGACAAAAACCTCAAGGACGAATCCCATTAGACAAAAACCTCAAGGATGAATCCCATTAGACAGAAACCTCAAGGACGAATCCCATTAGACAAAACCTCAAGGATGAATCCCATTAAACAAAAACCTCAAGGATGAATCCCATTAGACAAAAACCTCAAGGAAGAATCCCATTAGACAAAAACCTCAAGGATGAATCCCATTAGATAAAACCTCAAGGACGAATCCCATTAGACAAAAACCTCAAGGACGAATCCCATTAGACAAAAACAAGGACGAATCCCATTAGATAAAAACCTCAAGGACGAATCCCATTAGACAAAAACCTCAAGGATGAATCCCATTAGACAAAAACCTCAAGGACGAATCCCATTAGACAAAAACCTCAAGGACGAATCCCATTAGACAAAAACCTCAAGGACGAATCCCATTAGACAAAAACCTCAAGGGCGAATCCCATTAGACAAAAACCTCAAGGACTAATCCCATTAGACAAAAACCTCAAGGATGAATCCCAATAGACAAAAACCTCAAGGACGAATCCCATTAGACAAAAACCTCAAGAACGAATCCCATTAGACAAAAACCTCAAGGACGAATCCCATTAGACAAAAACCTCAAGGACGAATCCCATTAGACAAAAACCTCAAGGACGAATCCCATTAGACAAAAAACCTCAAGGACGAATCCCATTAAACAAAAACCTCAAGGGCGAATCCCATTAGACAAAAACCTCAAGGACGAATCCCATTAGACAAAAACCTCAAGGATGAATCCCATTAGACAAAAACCTCAAGGACGAATCCCATGAGACAAAAACCTCAAGGATGAATCCCATTAGACAAAAACCTCAAGGATGAATCCCATTAGACAAAAACCTCAAGGATGAATCCCAATAAACAAAAACCTCAAGGACGAATCCCATTAGACAAATACCTCAAGGACGAATCCCATTAGACAAAAACCTCAAGGATGAATCCCATTAGACAAAAACCTCAAGGACGAATCCCATTAGACAAAAACCTCAAGGACGAATCCCATTAGACAAAAACCTCAAGGACGAATCCCATTAGACAAAAACCTCAATGGCGAATCCCATTAGACAAAAACATCAAGGATGAATCCCATTAGACAAAAACCTCAAGGACGAATCCCATTAGACAAAAACCTCAAGGACGAATCCCATTAGACAAAAACCTCAATGACGAATCCCATTAGACAAAAACTTCAAGGACGAATCCCATTAGACAAAAACCTCAAGGACGAATCCCATTAGACAAAAACCTCAAGGACGAATCCCATTAGATAAAAACCTCAAGGACGAATCCCATTAGACAAAAAGCTCAAGGATGAATCCCATTAGCCAAAATCCTCAAGGACGAATCCCATTAGACAAAAACCTCAAGGATGAATCCCATTAGACAAAAACCTCAAGGACGAATCCCATTAGACAAAAACCTCAAGGATCAATCCCATTAGACAAAAACCTCAAGGATGAATCCCATTAGACAAAAACCTCAAGGATGACTCCCAATAGACAAAAACCTCAAGGATGAATCCCATTAGACAAAAACCTCAAGGACGAATCCCATTAGACAAAAACCTCAAGGAAGAATCCCATTAGACAAAAACCTCAAGGAAGAATCCCATTAGACAAAAACCTCAAGGACGAATCCCATTAGACAAAAACCTCAATGGCGAATCCCATTAGACAAAAACATCAAGGATGAATCCCATTAGACAAAAACCTCAAGGACGAATCCCATTAGACAAAAACTTCAAGGACGAATCCCATTAGACAAAAACCTCAAGGACGAATCCCATTAGACAAAAACCTCAAGGACGAATCCCATAAAATAAAAACCTCAAGGATGAATCCCATTAGACAAAAACCTAAAGGACGAATCCCATTAGACAAAAACCTCAAGGACGAATCCCATTAGACAAAAACTTCAAGGACGAATCCCAATAGACAAAAACCTCAAGGACGAATCCCATTAGACAAAAACCTCAAGGACGAATCCCATTAGATAAAAACCTCAAGGACGAATCCCATTAGACAAAAAGCTTAAGGATGAATCCCATTAGCCAAAATCCTCAAGGAAGAATCCCATTAGACAAAAACCTCAAGGATGAATCCCATTAGACAAAAACCTCAAGGACGAATCCCATTAGACAAAAACCTCAAGGATCAATCCCATTAGACAAAAACCTCAAGGATGAATCCCATTAGACAAAAACCTCAAGGATGAATCCCAATAGACAAAAACCTCAAGGACGAATCCCATTAGACAAAAACCTCAAGGAAGAATCCCATTAGACAAAAACCTCAAGGACGAATCCCATTAGATAAAAACCTCAAGGACGAATCCCATTAGACAAAAACCTCAAGGATGAATCCCATTAGACAAAAACCTCAAGGACGAATCCCATTAGACAAAAACCTCAAGGACGAATCCCATTAGATAAAAACCTCAAGGACGAATCCCATTAGACAAAAACCTCAAGGACGAATCCCATTAGATAAGACCCTGATGGACCAAAGCTGACGGTTGAAACCCGGATGGACGATACCCTGTTAGACAAAACCCTGATTGAAGAAACGTCATTAGACAAAACCCTGATTGACGAAACGTCATTAGAAGAAACCCTGAGGGTCAAGACCCCTTTCCTCAAAAACCTTGACGGACAACCATTCCATACCGAAAAGGACGAAATTCCCAATGCAGATAAATAGTTGACTAAAACGCAATATAATCGCAAACATTTGCGAAACATTTCTTAAGTATTTATGTGCATTCTCGTTCAATGTCTGCATTCAATTCAGGGTATGTATCGGATTTATAATCAAATCATGAACTGGAGCAGACGTCAAATTGAAAACTTGCGTTGAGAAAAGTAATAAAAAATATTTGTGCATTCTACAGTTTTTCAAAGTTTAAAATCCAAAATATGTGTATCTATCTATACAATTTCTTAATACGCATATTCTGAATTTACCTGAATGTTGTTATAATTCTTTAAGCGTCTATTCTGTATTACCTGCAATGCTAACAGTTTGTCCTTTCTCTTGTTTCAGTGATTATCATGGATATATTCCACAATCTGGCTGTTGGTGTCACTGTCATGCTGGCAGTGGAGAGATACATTGCCATCTGTCATCCCATGAGGGCTATGGGGATGTGCACGGTGAGGAGAGCCCGGATCATCATTGTGCTCCTGGCCGTCGCATCCACCATATTGATGTGTCCCAGGTTTCTGGACATTGAGGTCACGTTTGCCAGAAAAACTTCTGGAGAGATCATCTTGACGGCGACGCATGCGTACAAGTATGACAACCAGTTGTACAACTACATCGTCACAGGTGAGTTGCTTGACAAACAGGCTGTACAACTATGTAGCGTTTAGAATTTACCCCCACCTTCTCCGGCCCCTCTCTACACCGGCAGGTGAAACTTTCCACTCCCAAACTAGTGACACATCTTGGTTGACCATGTTACGTAACCCAAGATCATGGTCAAGCCAAGCTCCCAACTTACTTTGTTGCCCGTAATGACACATGCATAGAGAGTGTGATCATCCCCCTACCCCCGACCTTTGTTACGTTAAGTAAGAAATAAGTTAGTAGACAGTAGATGATAAAAAGATGCAGTAGAATGTAGTGCTGACAGGCTTAGTAGTTAGACTATTTAGTTCGGTGTAGACAGTCCAAATAGTTAGAAGTTGTTTGCTTTAGATAGAAGTAGTTAGAAGTTAGTGTATTAAGTTTTGTTAAAGTTCTATTAAAGTATTTTTGTATACAGTGTACTGCACTGACTTTGTTTTTATATATTAGTCTTATAAAAGTTAACGTTACATATTTGGCGAATCTGCCCTCAACTTATTATTGTAACGAGTAAAGTAACTTATTAGTGAGTCTCAAAAATTAATGTTACATATTTGGTGAACTTATTAAAACCACCGTAACCAAACTACATGGACGGAGGTGAGTTGGGTTATAACCAGCTGCATGGGTATATTAATGCATGTGGTTACAGAAGTACATGGTCACGTGTCAGTTGTATTACAACCAACTACAAAAGCATATTATTGCATGTGAATACACATGTACAGCTACATTTTCATATAAGTCCGATTGACAAAATCATTGAACATGAAACTTCATTACAAATTAGACGTGTATTTTATCATTCATCTCGCTTAAAAAATGAGTAGAAGATGGTAAACTTTATAAAAGTTGTAAAAGATCTGCGATTCCAAACATACTAGTCAAGTAAACTACATTTCATCAGCTTTTAACCGTGCCTAAATATTCGGGAAAATCGGTATGGAATTTTTTTATCTTTACCACATAAAAGAAATGCTGGGTTTGATTAAATGATTGGTTTGATTAAATGATTGGTTTGATTGTTAAGACCATTCGTAGTCAGTAGAGACTAGACTAGTCCTTCACATGGAATGACTTATGTCATTTGAGGCCAGGGCGCAGAGGGAAAGGTTGGGTCCTCTACAAAAAGAGAGACTTATTAAAGGGTTTAAAATTGGGCTCCGTGTGACCCAGTGCCGTAGCGAGCTTAACTCGCACCCGGAGCACAATACCTTTTTAATACCTTCTTAACGCCCCTCCCCCATTCGAAAACCATATAATATTATACTTAAAATATACCATTTGGCGCCCCTTTGTGAGTAGCGCCCGGGGCATGTTGCCCCTCTTTCCCACTCCTCGCTACGCCTCTGGTGTGGCCTCTAAATATTCGGGGACCATGGGCGCACGTCTTTAAATCCACCGCTGGTCCTTCAGTATACGACTTCACAGCTGCACGTTAAACCTTACATGTTTGTGACGTTTTAAAAAAAGTATCTATAACAGCTGACTGTTGTACAGGTCAGTGCTTCACAGCCCGTGGTATGTGGTACAGTGAAGTGAAGTCATTTTAAGTCATTCACGAAAAAAATAACAAAACTGAAAATTATTGCCAAAAATAAATGGTGGCCAAAAGGTTTGTGCGGTGTGTATTTTCTTTAGTGATGGAGTTTCATTTTTTTTTTTTTTCTGTTTTTATTGATTTCTGAAAATGTTGGATATTTCTGCTTCCGCGATGACGTAAAGGGTGTTTTTTTTTGTAGCTAATTTAAACACACTGCATACATGTATATAATAGCCAAAGATATTTTAAAAATTACCAACACTTTTAAAAATAATGACCTTGTTTCTAAAACAACTGCGGCAATATTGAATCTTTATAACAATTACTTACAAATATTAATGTTTTATCTCTCAAAACTAATAGATGTGTTGTAAGTATTCCACGGATGGAAAAAGTTAGTTGCATGACTTTAAAAAAAAGTTTGAGAAGCACTGAGTGAGATGCACGGGCTACAATCATAACGGGGAAAAAATGTGAAGAAATAGAAAAAAACAAAACTGGCAGCAAGTATGACGCCTGGTCTAAACTAAGGGACATAAGCATGTGGCCACAATCTGGTGTCTGACATATTAACCAGGGGATTTCAATGAAACGTCCGCCCGACTCCAGGGTTTCCCCGTTAGCCACAATATGCATGAGTAGTCTAAGTGACGTGTGGTGTGCCTGACTATGTGGGGGGGGGGGGTGTCCAGACCAGTTATCTAGTTTCTTATAGATTGGCTTACATTACAATTGACGGCAATCTATTGAGGATTGAAAAAAAAGGGGGGAGGGGGTGAGATGACAGAGATATTGGGAAAGGGGGTGGGGGACAAATCAAGGAGGTAATTTCAGATTTCGTCTGCTGGACAAGTATGGCGGTTTGGGATGTTAATTTTGTTTTACTTGGGCTGTTTTTGAACGTGTTGAAATAAATTACGAATAAAATTTGTAAACAATTTTTTTTTTAAATGTTTGGCTGGTTTTTGTTGGGTTTAACAAAATAAAATATAGTTGTTAGAGTCCCCCAGCTACCTTCCCGTGACGTCTCCAAGGCTTTTGCACTAATAGCTATGGTGGGGATGAAAGAAGGGCACCATAAAAACAGTCCCACTAGGGGCTTAAAGGGTCTAAGACATTTTATTTCATCCTTAAAGGGACTTCACACACTCACACATGCACACACACGCACACACACACACACACACACACACTCGCGCACATCCTTTTCTTGAACATTTAGTTTGATTACTTGCAGTCTAAAATAAACAAATGTGTAAACAGTTCTTTCCCACACACAACAATAGCTTATTTTAATAATTCACTTTAAAATAAGTTTTACATTGAACACATTTTTGAACTCTAATATTTGTGTTTCCCTTCCCAACTTCCGCAAATAATACACCATTAGTATGTAAACACACCATTAGTATGTAAACACACCATTAGTATGTAAACATACCATTAGTATGTAAACACACCATTAGTATATAAACACGCCATTAGTATGTAAACACACCATTAGTATGTAAACGAGATCGTAGTCATAGAACTTTTCCAGACGTTATAGAACGTCATTTATTAAAAAAAAGAAATCTCTCATCCTAACAGGGATGGCTCAAAAATTGTGTTGACCGGTAA
This sequence comes from Bulinus truncatus, assembly GCA_021962125.1. Lineage (NCBI taxonomy): Eukaryota > Metazoa > Mollusca > Gastropoda > Planorbidae > Bulinus > Bulinus truncatus. Next base: position 7,919,044 of record JAGDYQ010000027.1, on the reverse strand, counting down.
AATCCGATACATACTTGTAGACAAACACCAGTCCGATACAGACTTTAGACAAACACCATAATATGTTTTATGTAACCCATGTTAATTTTTTATGTACAAAGATTATAGCTTTATCCACCTAATTGTCAATTATAAGCAAAATTTTTCTATGACAAAGGCGATTCTTGTACACTATACTTATAAACATTCCTTTTTCCACCCTCCTCCCTCCCCCCCCCCCGGGGTACTTTAAAGAGTGGAGCATGGATTGGAGCTATCCAATGCGCCGTTGAAACTCACTACTTTGATCATACTAGTCCAGTAACGTGGAGAGCGGGGAGCAGTCATTGATTGTGGAGTTTGGCGGCAACTGATGCCCAGTCGAAATTTTTTTGTTCTCAGATATAAAAAGGACGTACAAATAGGTTGAAAGACAGACCGATAGAAGATGGATGGAAGGAATAGACAGACAGAGACAGACAGATAAATAAACAGATAGATAGATAGATAGAGTTTGGGGTATGATTGTATTTAAAAAAAATAAAAATATCAAAGAGTTCCACAGCATCCCCAAAGACAAAATAGATTTAATGATACCAACGAAAACTTATTGAAATGACTGACCTTTCTTTCTACTTCTGGTTCCCATGTTTATCATCAATATCAGCATCATGTATGAGATCCACCGACTAAGTTATGGACATGTATCCTGCTTTAATAATTTATTTTTTTTTCAATTCTATGTATAATGTACTTAATGACACTTGGCTCCATTCTACTCTTAGTGTCCCTACTGACATTCCTACCACTTGTCACCCTGTTCATCCTCAATGGACGCATCATTTATGAGATCCATCGGTCATCGCGGTACCTACAGAACTACCTCGGAGTGGACTGGAGAGTCAGGTCCGTCGTGTCCAGTGAGGAGCTGAAGATAACTATGATGCTGGTCAGTGTGGTGCTGGCCTTCTTTGTGTGCCACGCCCCTTACATGGTCTACATGTGAGTACTCATTGACTTAGTCTAATGGCAGGGTGGTGTCAGCTCTATATAGGATACACACTTCTATGTGTGAGTACTCATTGACTTAGTCTAATGGTGTGAGCTCTATATAGGATACACATGTCTATGTGTGAGTACTTGGCCTAATGGTAGATTAGTGTGACCTATATCTTACATACACCTACGTTGTATTGAGTAATATTTCTTATAAATATGCAAACTAGGTAACAGCTTGGGGGTGGGCAAACTCCTCTCATATTAAATCTATTCTATGGTGACCCTGCCGATACATCGCTAAGAGCCGTTACATATCGTTGAAGCTACTCTCTAGTTTACTCCAAACCTTAATAACGGGTCAGTCAAACACCTAACTGTTACCCTATAAGCAATTATCACTGCGGTATTTCTATTGTGACATACTTAGTAGGACACTGATGGTTATCTTTAACTTGATGTTATTGTAGAAATATGTTTTGTTTTTACCCTACTGGAAACAGCTCATTCACCTCACACACACACACAAACACACACACTCAGTATAGACTTAAACTTTATGTCAGAGAATCATATTTCGATAAAAATGATGGCCTTGAAAATGGAGACAGACGAGATCACGTGATTGACTCAAGTAGCTATAAATAAATACGGAGTTCCGTGAGATGAATGCATTGACCAAGAGACAAAGAAGGTTCTCTTGGTAGTCTTACAGACGGGGGGAGGTGAGTTCTTCGCCAAGTCTTTCTGTCGCCCGAGTGCAACACTGCAAACATTTATTTCATTTTTTTTTTGTCGCATCCCTACAACTGGTATTACCCCCCCCCCTCAGATACGTCTGTCTACTCAGTTTCAGTGCAGACATAGCACTCGTAGTGTAGTACAGTAGAGATCCCAGTAGTATTAAAAAAAATTATTGCTAAAATGACATATATTTATATATATATATATATATATATATATATATATATATATATATGTGTGTGTGTGTGTGTGTGTGTGTATGACTGGTGTGTGTGTGTGTGTGTGTGTGTGTTTGTGTGTGTGTGAGTGTGTATTCTGTATTATTGAGCAATTATTACACTTCGAATCAGATCATATTCTATAAATGGGTCACGAACCACACATTGAGCATGACTGATACAGTTTGCAATAGAACTGGTGACTCGGTGGAGAATATTTAGAACTCATCTTGATCTTTGTGCTGTAGGGCTAGGGTTTGAGTCTAACCGACACTATGACCAGAGGAGTTATTAGGTTTTCAGAGACGACCCCCCCCCCAATGCAAAAACGTTGTCGAGGCCCTACAAATATTTGAAAACTTGGGGCACATCGAACTTTTACTAAATTATTTCGTCATTTTATCCAGGGGCCCCTGACAAGTGCCCAAATTGTCCTGCCTTGGGGCGCGCCTGGCCCTAATTTATGTGTGCCCTTCAAGAATGTTAAACTAGTGCACTCCTCTTAAGTGTTCCTACCCATATAAACGGCTCTTTAAATGGCATTTGTTATCATAAAATGCACTGTCAATATATATATATATATATATATATATATATATATATGTGTGTGTGTGTGTGTGTGTGTATGTGTGTGTCGGTGTGTGTGTGTCCACTGTGTGTGTGTGTGATTCCAGTTTATTTTTTAACAAACTGTGTTGTTTGTTAGAAGTCACAACATTATATAGTAAGAGAGTTTTTTTTTTCATTCTTTTACATTGCAATGAGTATTTCTTGTTATTTTTGTTTTGTTTGTTTTATTCTAAGATCTGTAATGGCGGTGGTGAACTACGACACAACAGAACACTCAGTCCTGACCGACTCCGACAGCCTGACCTACTTACGTCACGTGTGCCACAGCCTCTTGGCCCTCAAGTCCTGCTGTAACTTCATCCTGTACTGCTGGTTCTCAGACAAGTTCTGGGCCACGTTCAAGAGGACCTTCTGCAAGCAGCGTTGCCGGGGCAAACAGGCTCACTTCGGGCACGGGAGCTGCACCAACGGCCACCACTGCCGCTTTAGTAGTCGCACCCACCCCTTGAGGTCATCTGACTACGTTAGCAAAGAGACGACCTGTTAAAGAGGTCATGGGATTGGTTGGGGGGGGGGGGGTGAATGTTCCAGTGTTAATACGAATCATGTTGACCAAGAATAGATGAACATACAATCATTGATGGGGTGTTCACAAGCCATAATGATGGTTTTAATTCAAGTAAACTTGTTCTGTTTCTTTTATGTAAAAAACTTAACAAAAAAAAAAAAACTTTGCGATGTGCTAGTTTAACTGTAAGTTTTTTAATTATGCCTTGCCCGCAATTTGAGAATATAGACTACTACTGCGGTGGTTCTAAAATTGTGGGTCGCGGCTTGATTTGAAATGGGTGCCCACAAATTAAAATTAAAAAAAAAATAATAATTATTTGTTAATTAACCGACAATGTATACAACTGATGACAGCTTTTATTTATTTTATCTTTTTATTTGTATCTTTGGTGGGTTGCAAAAACCGAACAGGTTTTGTTTATTTTAGTGGGCTGCAAAAAAAAAAAACCGAACAGGTTTTGTTTATTCGAGTGGGTTGCTAATCGCAAAAGTTTGAGAACCACTAGACTACAGCATAAATCATACATACAGTCTATGTATAAAACCAGAAATAGTATTTATTTAAAGAAACCAAATGAATATTTGATGTTTCCGTGGCTGGCTCAATCAAGGGAAGATGACATAATTCTTAAGGGAATTATTTTAAGGTTAGGTTGGGGGTGGGGGGTTGACCTATTTTGGATTTCTCCTGTAATTCTAAGAGAAAGTCTTTATAGCTTGACATTAAAATGCTTTTTATTATGAGTCCCTGTGGGAAATAAGTTGCTATTTGAGTGTGATAGAAGTAACGAGTCTTGTATGACAGAACAAACTAGTCTAGTCTGCAAGAAGTGACAGGTCTTGTATGACAGAACTAACTAGTCTAGTCTGCAAGAAGTGACAGGTCTATTCTGTTAAAAGTAAGGAGTCTAGTTATTAGCTTCAATCAATGAGCTAATGCTAATGTCACATTCCGATGATTTACTTCACCTTTACTACTACTCGGCTATTCCTACTTGTCACTATATCGCCGAGAAAAATTTTGGAGTTGACTTTTTATTGTTTCGTTATATTGTAAAGAGGAAAGTTGTCTTTTTTTAATGATGATAGATTTATACTCAAGTCTCTTTATACTTGGTCATTTCTAAGTTGTTATTTTATTTAAATTGTTTTTATTATCATCGCTTTATTTTGGTGTACATATTTGTAAATATATGAAGAGTATTTTATCAGTGTAATATCACTCTAGTTTTCCCGGTGCCAGGCCAAAGACGGACTTGACAATGAAAAAGTCGTATACTAACTTATATTAAATTATCTTATATTATGTTTTATTGTGTTATATTATGTTATATTATGTGTTTTTATGTTATATTATGTTTTATTGTGTTATTTTATGTTTATGTATGTGCTTTTATGTTGTATTATGTAATATTTTGTTATATTATGTTTCTACCATGTGGAGCATCTACTTGACATTGACGAAGTTTTAATACTCAAATAAACTATGAATGTGTTGTAGTAGTGCCACTAGCTTTAGCGGCCCCCGGTGAGAACTTGAAAAATGCCGCCCCATTCCAGTGCCAAAAATCAATCCACTAAAAAAGGTGAAATAATGCCCCGCCTCAAGCTGGTGGCAGAAGTAAATAGCGCCATGCACGGGCTACCCCCAGCAGCTCTTTTCCTTTTTACAGAAACTTAAACTGAACTATGTTATGTATGTTGTTATCCAGTGGTGGATACCTAGTTGACATATATTAACATTTTATACTGAACTAAACTATACCTCAGTGGTGGATATCTTGCATGGCATAGACAGTTTTATACTGAACTAAACTATACCCCAGTGGTGGATATCTAGTTGACATATATTAACATTTTATACTGAACTAAACTATACCCCAGTGGTGGATATCTTACATGGCATAGACGGTTTTATACTGAACTAAATGTTCATGTTTCTACCCAGTGATGAGTTGTTTGTTTTAATTTCTTGACTGTGATATGAATTGAGATCATTATTGCCATGTTGTTATTTTATGAAAGTGCCTCCATGAATGCTACTGATAATGATTATTTTGGCAGCACGAAAGAGACAAGGGGAGAAAGAAAGTAAGTGTGTGTGTGAGAGAGAGAGAGAGAGAAAGAGAGAGATGAATAGAAAGATTAGAGGAACAAAATTCCATAAAGAAAGTAGAGGAAAACAGCACAATATTTTGGTTACATTTAATATTTCCCAGCATGCTACATTCCTTTTGATTTATTTTCATTACTTTGAGTATTTGTACACATTAAAAATGGGCTTAATAAGGCTTATTGTACACATACATCCAAACACTCTTGTATATCCAATGTAATGATGTATATCTCTATTAGAAGGCTATGGTGACTGTAATATTTGTAAACAGCCCCCTCATTACGCCCGACTTTTAAATCATTTTAGGCTGGCGCCACTGACAAATGCTCAGATGGCCCTTGGCTGTCGCTGGGGGGGGGGGGCCTAAGCAGCCGCCCTATCCATAGGAACGACTATGGAGGTGTGATCATAGATTACAGTATTTACACTTATTCTGTCTGTGTGACCGTGTTCAAGTGAAACAGTAAGATATTATTGTAAATATCATAACATTTTACGTCCAAGTATTAAAGTTAAATTTTACACTTACACTTACATGTTACATCCTTTTATTAAGTTAGATTTTACACTTACAAGTTACATCCTGGTATTAAGTTAAATTTTACACTTACGTGTTACATCCTGGTATTAAAGTTAAATTTTACACTAGCATTTTTCGCCTCGTCTAAGTAGGCCTATTAAGTTAAATTGTACACTAACATGTTTCATTTAATTGCGATTTACTAATTGTATATAGGTATTTATATAAAAATTGTGTAGAAAGCATTTTAACAGAATATATGAAGTGTTTTTAATACAGAGTAAAAAGGATTCGAAAAGTAGGAAGGGTTGAAGAATTTACATTGTTTGTGTGTTCTGAGCCCTTCTTATGTATGTGGGCCCCTAGAAAGAGAATTTGCGATATTTCAGGGCCCCCATAGCACCAGACGTATATGTACTAGAAGGGCGCCACTTGGCAGCTGGGGCTCTGGGCGATGGCCCCTATCCACAGGATCGTCCTAGCCGGAGATAGACTATATAGTCTAATACTGTAGACATACATTTTTTTTGTCATATACCTTCAAGCTATGTTCCTCATTTATAAGTTGTGTGAGATTGATGCGGTGTCGTCCCTTTCATGTTACTTATAGAATTACCCTGTCACCCTTTGAACCCGTTACCCTAATATGTCTAGATACGTTAACAATTTTATCTTCATATATAAAAAAAAACAGTATTTGTACATAGATTTTCTCATGTTTATAGAATATACCCGGTAATAACTTTAAATCGACAGAAATGTACAGAAGATAATTGTGTTATATTGACTATATATTTTTGTAACATACCCGGTAATTTTTAAATCGACAGAATGTACAGAAGATAATTGTAAGTTTTGAATGGAAGATATATTGTTATATATCCGGTGAATCAAATGATGTGCACAGAGGTGAATCTCGAGCCTCTGACA
>JAGDYQ010000027.1:7840834-7911901 GCA_021962125.1 Bulinus truncatus | reverse complement strand
CATGTATGAGATCCACCGACTAAATTATGGACATGTCTCCTGCTTTATTAATTATTTATTTGTTTTAATTGCATTTATAATGTACTTAATGACACTTGGCTCCATTCTACTCTTAGTGTCTCTACTGACATTCCTACCACTTGTCACCCTGTTCATTCTCAATGGACGCATCATTTATGAGATCCATCGGTCATCGCGGTACCTACAGAAATACCTCGGAGTGGACTGGAGGGTCAGGTCCGTCGTGTCCAGTGAGGAGCTGAAGATAACTATGATGCTGGTCAGTGTGGTGCTGGCCTTTTTTGTGTGCCACGCCCCTTACATGGTCTACATGTGAGTACTCATTGACTTAGTCCTAATGGTAGGGTGGTGTTAGCTCTATATAGGATACACATGTCTATGTGTGAGTACTTGGCCTAATGGTAGATTAGTGTGACCTATATATTACATACACCTACGTTATATTGAGTAATATTTCTTATAAATATGCAAACTAGGTAACAGCTGGGGGGGGGGGGGGCAAACTCCTCTCATATTAAATCTATTCTATGGTGGCCCTGCCGATACATCGCTAAGGGCCGTTACATATCGTTGAAGCTACTCTCTAGTTTACTCCAAACCTTAATAACGAGTCAGTCAAACAACTGTTACCCTATAAGCAATTATCACCGTGGTATTTCTATTGTGACATACTTAGTAGGACACTGATGGTTATCTTTAACTTGATGTTATTGTAGCGATACGTTTTGTTTGTACCCTACTGGAAACCGCTCATTCACCTCACAAACACACACAAACACACACACTCAGTATAGACTTAAACATTATGTCAGAGAATCATATTTCGATAAAAATGATGGCCTTGAAAATGGAGATAGACGAGATCACGTGATTGACTCAAGTAGCTATAAATAAATACGGAGTTCCGTGAGATGAATGCATTGACTAAGAGACAAAGAAGGTTCTCTTAGTAGTCTTACAGACGGGGGAGGTGATATCTTCGCCAAATCTTTCTGTCGCCCGAGTGCAAACATTTATTTCATTTTTTTTGTCGCATCCCTACAACTGGTATTACCTCCCCCTCAGATACGTCTGTCTACTCAGTTTCAGTGCAGACATAGCACTCGTAGTCTAGTACAGTAGGGATCCCAGAAGAATTCAAAAAAAAGTATTGCTACAATGACATGTGTGTGTGTGCGTGCGGCGTGCGTGTGTGCGTGTGTGTGTGTGTGAGTGTGTGTGTGTGTGTGAGTGTGTATTCTGTATTATTGAGCAATTATTACACTTCGAATCAGGTCATATTCTATAAATGGGTCACGAACCACACATTGCGTATCAGTGATACAGTTTGGAATAGAACTGGTAACTCGGTGGAGAATATTTAGAACTCATCTTGATCTTTGTGCTGTAGGGCTAGGGTTTGAGTCTAACCGACACTATGACCAGAGGAGTTATTAGGTTTTCAGAGACGACCCCCCCCCAATGCAAAAACGTTGTCAATCTTTGAAAACTTGGGGCCCATCGAACTTTTCCTAAATTATTTCGCCATTTTCGTGTGTGTGTGTATGTGTGTGATTCCAGTTTATTTTTTTAATAAACTGTGTTGTTTGTTTGAAGTCACAACATTATAGTAAGACAGTTTTTTTTCTCTCTCCATTCTTTCACATTGCAATGAGTATTTCTTGTTATTTATTTTTTTTTATATTTTAAGATCTGTAATGGCGGTGGTGAATTACGACACAACAGAACACTCAGTCCTGACCGACTCCGACAGCCTGACCTACTTACGTCACGTGTGCCACAGCCTCTTGGCCCTCAAGTCCTGCTGTAACTTCATCCTGTACTGCTGGTTCTCAGACAAATTCTGGGCCACGTTCAAGAGGACCTTCTGCAAGCAGCGTAGCCGGGGAAAACAGGCTCACTTCGGGCACGGGAGCTGCACCAACGGCCACCACTGCCGCTTCAGTAGTCGCACCCACCCCTTGAGGTCATCTGACTACGTTAGCAAAGAGACGACCTGTTAAAGAGGTCATGGGATTGGTTTTGGGGGGGGGGGGGCGGGGCGGGGGGGTGAATGTTCCAGTGTTAATTCTAATCATGTTGACCAAGAATAGATGAACATACAATCATTGATGGGGTGTTCACAAGCCATAATGATGGTTTCAATTCAAGTAAACTTGTTCTTTTTCTTTTATGTAAAAACTAAACAAAAAAAAAAACTTTGCGACGTGTTAGTTTAACTGTAGTTTTTTAATCATGCCTTGCCCGAAAATTTGAGAATATAGACTACTGCGGTAGTTGTAAAATTGTGGGTCGCGGCTTGATTTGATGTTGGGTGCCCACAAATTAAAATTAAAAAAAAAAAAAAAATTATTGGTCAATTAACCGACAATGTATACAACTGATGACAGCTTTTATTTATTTTATCTTTTTATTTTTATCTTTGGTGTGTTGCAAAAACCGAACAGGTTTTGTTTATTTTTGTGGGTTGCAAAAACCGAACAGGGTTTGTTTATTTTAGTGGGCTGCTAATCGCAAAAGTTTGAGAACAACTAGACTACAGTATAAAGCATACATACAGTCATAAAGCCAGAAATAGTATTTATTTAAAGAAACCAAATGAATATTTGATGTTTCCGTGGCCGGCTCAATCAAGGGAAGATGACATCATGCTTAAGGGAATTATTTTAAGGTTAGGTTGGGGGTGGGGGTCGACCTATCTTGGATTTCTCCTGTAATTCTAAGAGAAAGTCTTTATAGCTTGACATTAAATTGCTTTTTATTATGAGTCCCTGTGGGAAATAAGTAGCTATTTGAGTGTGATAGAAGTAACGAGTCTTGTATGACAGAACTAACTAGTCTACTCTGCAAGAAGTGACAGGTCTATTCTGTTAAAAGTAAGGAGTCTAGTTATTAGCTTCAATCAATGAGGTAATGCTAATGTCACTTTCCGATGATTTACTTCACCTTTACTGCTACTCGGCTATTTCTACTGGTCACTATATCGCCGAGAAAAGTTTGGAGTTGACTTTTTATTGTTTCGTTATATTGTAAAGAGGAAAGTTTTCAATGATATTAGATTTATACTCAAGTCTTTTTATACTTGGTCATTTCTAAGTTGTTATTTTATTTAAATTGTTTTTATTATCATCGCTTTATTTTGGTGTACATATTTGTAAATATATGAAGTGTATTTTATCAGTGTAATATCACTTTAGTTTTCCCGGTGCCAGGCCAAAGACGGACTTGAAATGACAAGAAAAAAATTGTATACTAACTTATATTAAATTATGTTATATTATGTGTTTTTATGTTATAATGTGTTATTGTTTTATACTATGTTATATTATGTGTTTTATGTTATATTATGTGTTTTATGTTATATTATGTTTTATTGTCATAATGTATGTTATATTATGTTTCATTGTGTTGTTTTATGTTATATTATGTTTTATTGTGTTATTTTATGTTATATTATGTGCTTTTATGTTGTATTAAGTAATATTTTGTTATATTTTTGTATATTATGTTTTTACCATGTGGAGCATCTACTTGACATTGACAAGTTTTAATACTCAAATAAACTATGAATGTTTTGTAGTAGTGCAGCTAGCTTTAGCGGCCCCGGGGAGAACTTGAAAAAAATGCCGCCCCATTCCAGTGCCCAAAATCAATCCACTAAAAAAAGGTGAAATAATGCCGCCTCAAGCTGGTGGCAAAAGTAAATAGCGCCATGCGCGGGATACCCCCAGCAGCTCTTTTCCTTTTTACAGAAACTTAAACTGAACTATGTTATGTATGTTGTTATCCAGTGGTGGGTATGTAGTTGACATATATTAATATTTTATACTGAACTAAACTATACCCAGTGATGGATATTTTACATGGCATAGACAGTTGTATACTGAACTAAACTATACCCAGTGGTGGATATCTAGTTGACATATATTAACATTTTATACTGAACTAAACTATACCCCAGTGGTGGATATCTTACATGGCATAGACAGTTTTATACTGAACTAAACTATACCCCAGTGGTGGATATCTTACATGGCATAGACAGTTTTATACTGAACTAAATGTTCATGTTTCTACCCAGTGATGAGTTGTTTGTTTTAATTTCTTGACTGTGATATGAATTGCGTTCATTATTGCCATGTTGCCATGTTGTTATTTTATGAAAGTGCCTCCATGAATGCTACTGATAATGATTATTTTGGCAGCACGAAAGAGACAAGGGGAGAAAGAAAGTGTGTGTGTGTGTGTGTGTGTGTGTGTGTGTGTGTGTGTGTGTGTGTGTGTGTGTGTGTGAGAGAGAGAGAGAGAGAGAGAGAGAGATGAATAGAAAGATTAGAGGAACAAAATTCCATATAGAAAGTAGAGGAAAACAGCACTATATTTTGGTTACATTTAATATTTCCCAGCATGCAACATTCCTTTTGATTTATTTTCATTACTTTTGAGTAAGTGTACACATTAAAAATGGGCTTAATATGGCTTAAATGTACACATACATCCAAACACTCTTGTATATCCGATGTAATAGTATATATCTCTATTAGAAGGCTATGGTGATTGCAATCTTTGAAAATAGCCCCCCCCCCCATTACGCCCAACTTTTTAATCATTTTAGGCTGACACCCCTGACTAATGCTCAAATGGCCCTTCGCTGTCGCGGTCTCCCTATCCATAGGGACGACTATGGATGTGTGATCATAGGTTACAGTATTTACACTTATTCTGTCTGTGTGGCCGTGTTTAAGTGAAACAGTAAGATATTATTGTAAATATCATAACATTTTACGTCCAAGTATTAAAGTTAAATTTTACACTTACACTTACATGTTACAACCTGGTATTAAGTTAGATTTTACACTTACGTGTTACATCCTGGTATTAAAGTTAAATTTTACACTAGCATTTTTCTCCTCGTCTAAGTAGGCCTATTAAGTTAAATTGTACACTAACATGTTTCACAATATTGCGATTTATTAATGTATATAGGTATTTATATAAAAATTGTGTAGAAAGCATTTTAACAGATTATATGAAGTGTTTTAAATACAGAGTAAACAGGTTTTGAAAAAGCAGGAAGGGTTGAAGAATGTACATTGTGTGTTCTGAGCCCTTCTAATGTATGTGGGCCCCTAGAAAGAGAATTTGAGATATTTCAGGGCCCCCAAAGCACCAGACGTATATGTACTAGAAGGGCGCCCTTTGGCAGCTGGGGCTCTGGGCGATGGCCCCTATCCATAGGAATGTCCTAGCCGGAGATAGACTATATAGTCTAATACTTTAGGCATACATTTTTTTTTGTCATATACCTTCAAGCTATGTTCCTCATTTATAAGTTGTGTGAGATTGATGCGGTGTCGTCCCTTTCATGTTACTTATAGAATTACCCTGTCACCCTTTGAACCCTTTACCCTAATATGTCTAGATACGTTAACAGTTTTATCTTCATATATAAAAAAACAGTATTTGTACATAGATTTTCTTATGTCTATAGAACATACCCGGTAATAACTTTAAATCGACAGAAATGTACAGAAGATGATTGTGTTATATTGACTATATATTTTTGTAACATACCCGGTAATTTTTAAATCGACAGAATGTACAGAAGATAATTTTTAAGTTTTGAATGGAAGATATATTGTTATATATCCGGTTAATCAAATGATGTGTACAGAGGTGAATCTCGAGCCTCTGACAAGCGATGGGGGGTGGAGGGGTGGTCTTATGACCAGGCCCGTAGTCAGAGGGGGGAGGGGTGGTCTTATGACCAGGCCCGTAGTCAGAGGGGGGAGGGGTGGTCTTATGACCAGGTCCGTAGCCAGAGGGGGGGAGGGGTGGTCTTATGACATCCATTACCGCCAAGTCCTGCAGCAAATAAAAGGCCCACGAGACAAGTTTTCTGTCCTTTTCGGCCTTCAACAATGCTGCCCTATATTTCTGTACTGTAGGGGTGAAAACGCCGCCTCGGGATAAAGACAATCAAAGTGCAGCCCAGGTCACCATACCACAACCCAACTCTCACCTAGTTGAGTATCTAAGTGAAGTATTTTATTGTGTCTACATAGCCCTCCTTATATTGCTACACCTTGTAGTACAAGTAAAATTTGGCGGCTTCGTCAAATTGCTGTTTGTGTACAACCATGATGTGTGTGAATAGAGTCTTATCCACTGTATGAAATGTAATTTTTTGTATGTACATATTGAATTAATTTTTTTGTTTACATTTTGTTTACTTCATTTAAGTAACAGTTTATTTTCGTACATAAATATGACATTGTCTATATTGATGTATGTGAATTCACTACTTTCCATCTGTATTACCTTTGTACCAATTACAGTTAAATCCTAACAATGAATCAAGTTATTTTTTTCAATTTTATAGTACTATGCCTACACCTGAATGTTCTATCACCTCTAGCCTATATAACAATTATTTACCAAACAATTTTCTATCAACTCTAGCCTATATAACAATTATTCACCAAACAATGTTCTATCAACTCTAGCCTATATAACAATTATTCACCAAACAATGTTCTATCAACTCTAGCCTATATAACAATTATTCACCAAACAATGTTCTATCAACTCTAGCCTATATAACAATTATTCACCAAATAATGTTCTATCAACTCTAGCCTATGTAACAATTATCCACCAAACAATGTTCATGACACTAGAAAGAGAAACACAGAGATATGAGCGATCTGGTTTATTTTGATGATGATAATTTAAAGCCCATGCAAATTAAATATAAGAAAATTCGCCTGATAGACTAATGCTGACAATTTACAGCACAGACTCAAAAATTACATATTTTTTTGTGTCTTTACATTTAGAATGAATTGAACATGACAGATGACAGTGTGCGATTGATCAATTCTTAGAATTCTATTTCACTGCAGCAACAGATTCTAAGAGCTAAAAAAAAACAATTAGCACATGTAAAGCCAAGCGTTATTTTTTTTTTATTAACAGACAACTTTCAAACAGATTACAAGTAATACAATAAAATAATAAAGCTGACTTCATGTCACCATAATGATCAAGTAATTATTTGACAACGTAAAATACTACATGACCATATCAGGGTAGTTAATATCATAAATAGCTAGCTGCATCACCCGGTGTTGCCCAGGAAATCTAGGCGTGGTAGGCACACCCATTATGTGTGGCCAATCAGGCAATATTGTAGAAGGCAAACAACACCCTGTCATGCTATAAGTGGGAGCACAAAAATTGAAAATAACAACATTTTTTTAAATATTTAGAAAAAACAAATTATGAGCATATGGTAAACAAAGGAATACAACAGTGCTACACAAATTATGAGCGTATGTAAACAAAGGAATACAACAGTGCTACACAAATTATGAATGTATGGTAAACAAAGGAATACAACAGTGCTACACAAATTATGAGCGTATGGTAAACAAAGGAATACAACGGTGCTACACAAATTATTATTTTTTTTTGCAGGTAATTTATAAAGCTAAGTGACCAAAGACTTCCAAGGCATCAAACTTTTTTTTTTTTACAAAAACGTAAGCCATAAACTTACAAAAATAATTCATAATGGCTAATTTTTTGCCGGGAGGTTTAGGGAGTGTGTGCATTGTTTTCTTATGTCTCACCTACATTCATTTTTTTACATAAGTCATTCATTAAATCAAAAAAAAAATAACATGAATAACTTTTCAAAAAGAAAAATATACTCCAACACTAAGAGTGTATTATTCCAGCCATTTTGACTGATGAACAAAACCAAAAAATACTTACAGTAAAATCTTCCAGGTCTCATTCATTAACAAAAAAAGAATGAGTGTTTTAAAAAGCTGAATAAATGAAACCTTTAAAATGTATAAGAATAGATACGACATTTCAGCAGTTGAAAGACTGCTAATAGCTAAAGATTTTTTTTTATTTTGTTCTTTAAAAAAGATGCACAACTTGAACAAAATAAAATTTCAAAAGTGAAAATGATTTAAAAAATATTTTTATTATAATTTGTGCATAATAAAAAAAATGTAATGTACTCCCTATTTCCTTCTATTTTTTTATCTCACCACTTCCTATCCCCCCCACCCCCAACATAGCATGTATTCTCTCTTCCCGCATTTTACTTAATTCAGACATTGGCTAATGTTACAACAATTCAACATGTTGAAATAAATTAATGCTAGGGTCAGCAAACAGTTTTTGATTTGTTTACATTTTTAATTACATAACGTCAGTATCATTGAATATAGGATTCTCATATTTAGAAGCTTCGGCATCTCTGAAGGAATCACTGTCCTCCTCTTGTGCAGAAAGACGAGCAAATGACAAGTTACTCTCTGAACCCTGGAGGGAAGATTGAAAATGTGTCAGTTCTAAGCTTCTAAATATAGAACTTGATGACCATGAAATGTTTTAATATGATTAAATTTGAAAAAGAAAATAAATTTGATCTTATCTAACACTCTTACCACTTCTGTCTTTTTAAAGATTTTCAAAATTCCCTCATATTTTTTCTTGTATATGACCAGTGCTGCAACAACCAGCAGAGCCACAATGACCACTGCAGCTATAGTGACTATGATGATGACAGACTGTATGCATGGTCAAACAAAAAATTAATTTAAAAATAATTGTTTTTGTTATCTTACAATTTTATATACAATGTGATCCTCAAGAAGAAATACACAGATCTTTCCCAATTAATAACATATCCCTGATTATTTAGTATCTGATAGGTTGTTGTTTTCATTATATACCTAAGACCTGATTCATTTGTGACTTTAAAGTCCTAAATGGGAAAGACCACTGTACAGCTCATAGAAATAAATAATTATTTCAAGGAAATAAATGCAATGGTATCCTAAGACAATGAGAAAGTTCTGAATTATTTACAAATATAACTATGTGAACTATTTTTATTCTAATCTTTGATAATGTAATCTAATTTTACCTTAGATTTATCTTTAAGTTTACTGGCTGCTACTCTTACATCAACCTATACAAAAGAAAAACATTTCAAAGACAAGAAATAAGATACTGAATAAATAACATTTCGACCGTTTCTAAAGAATAACTGTATAATGGATACAGAATTCTAAAAAAATTCACTTAAATTAAAGTAAATACACATACTAATAATTCACTTTAATTAAATACACAATCTAATATTTAATTGTAAGTCAAGTGTAAACATGAACTAATATTTCACTTTTATTCAAGTGGATACATGTACTAGTATTCTGAAATATTGTCTACAGTTTTCACTCTATTAAATTATTTTAAGGGTCAAAGTCTTGCGTTAATATTTTTAAATTTTGTTAATAAGACTGAATATTAACATGAACAATTCAATCAAATTCTACATATAACTGTATTCCATTGGGTATATCGGTCATTACACTCATCATTTTTTATTAATGCTCAAATTAAAAAAAATTCTAAATACAATCTTTACTGTAAACAGTTTCTTACTAATTCAGTGATAGGCTGAGCTGTTAAATGTATAATTCCATTGGAAGCCTCAATATTCTTCTCTACTACAGGAATGCCATTCACAAAAAACTGTCCAAAAAAAATTTACAATTAGCATTACAAAGAGCTATTGATTCTTACAATTAAAATCCATAAATATTCCAATGAAAACTGAAAAACTCATAGTGTGCAGAATGATGTTTGAAGGAAAACATCAATAAGCCTACAAAAGGGAAAATTACATTTCTTTGTAATGCAAGAACAATAATAATATGAATAAAAGGAAATGAAACCAAAAACTAAAGTCTATGTAAATTTAAATGTTGCTTAATAATTACCTCCCCTTGATCATTTACTGTGATGTTAATAAGCTTTCCAGCTGCTGAGATAAACGAAGTATTTTTGCTAACTGTAGAAATGTCGTTATCAGAAACTTTATCACCTGAAAGTCTGACATACTGATCACTAATAACTAGGTCCAACAAATCTACTGTACCCCAGTTCTGAATAAAAAAGTTTAGATTGTAAATAAATTTCTAAACAATATCAAGAATTTACTGGAATTTTTCACAGGAAATGTTGGAATTTTTTAAATAACATAAACACTTAAAGCAAAATGAATAGCAACATATCAAAATAAATGTTTTCCAAACATTAAAAGTACACAACAAATTGAGAAAAAATATTTAAAATTATATTAAAATGAAGCAAAGAAAAATTACTACCTGATTAATTGGTGCAAATAGTGTAAGCTGCTGTAAATCAAAAGTGGATTTTTTTGTTTTGTTAGCCATTAACTGTGGGATGCAGAAAAAACGCCACTAAAAACAAAGCCACAATTATCATGTTTGTTCATAATAGTATATTTGATCAATCATAAAGTAATAGAGTGTCTTCTAAATAGTCAATAGTTTTCTTTAGCACCAAAGACTACCGATAATTTAATTCAGATCTTCATTTTACGAGAATTCTACACATACTGTAAATAACTAAAAATGCTTAAAGCTAAAAAGGAAATCATTATTTATACTGTGTTGAAATCATTGCAAATGTCTATGTCAAGAATTTTTTTCCATTCTTGTATTTCTTACAAAAAGTATTCATGTATAATGTGTCAGGTACTATTAATATGTTTTAGGTTAAACTGAAAAAAATTGTACAAAAAGCTTTTTCTAAAAATTTAATAATAAAATAGGCAGTTTTTTTTTCACTTAACATTCTCATTATTTTTATGATCTATGGATTTTCTATTTATGAATACAATTTTTATGAAATCTATTTATTGATTTTTTTATATATTTCACATAAATGATTTTTATTATTTATCAAAATGACATTGGGAAACTATTAGTTCTTCAGTCATTTGAATAAGACAACACAATAAGTTAGTTAATATAAGTGATTGAATTCATATGCGTGAAATACTAACTTCAGTAGTCAGCCAGGTATTAAAATAACGCAGAGCAGGCATTCTAGAAACAGCATCTGTTAAGTCCTTATTACAAAGTGTTCCATTGCCTACATACCCAACAAGACAGGAACAGCTAAGTGCTAGTATTGAAAGAAAAAATAATTTTACAATTTTAAGTATGGGGCAACTCAGAAATTAATTAATTCCAGGAGAAATCGATTTCTAATCAATTTTTCCATTTTTATAAATAAACATATAAATCCATTCCAGAGTTAAAAAAAGACAACCAGTGGTCAGATTCCAGGTCAAAATTTACGAGCATTTTATTTATTTGCATTTGGGGCAACCAGCTCTAGATGTACTATTGTGTTTTGATTTGAATGATTATAGGAAATGTGAACATTTGTAACAATTATAATATTAATTCTATATACAGAACTAGTGTGACAATCAAAGCGTATAAAAAAGAGATAGTGTAGAACAATTTTTTTCCAATGAACTCACTGTCTGTGTCTTTAATAAATGTACAATAGGCTCTGTCTGTATCGCAGCCCCCATTGCTGACTGAACAAGGGTTCTCACTTCTTGTGCACCAGGTACCATTACCAATGTATCCTTGGTTGCAGAGACACTGTACTACATGGCTAGTCTCCTGTGACAATTCAAGTGAAGACTTAGAAAATATTGCTAGATATTACTGTATACATAAGTATAATATTAATGTTTAACTTGTCTTGTCTATTAAACTGTATCAGTTCCACAGGAAAATTTTTTTTTAAAATGTCTTTACAACACACTATAGTTAGTAAGGTGGTACTACTTCAAATTGTTTAAAATAAATTTTTCATCTCTAATTCAATATTACATTTGTTTAGTTACAAAATAAGATCAATGATTCTTAAAATTGATTCATTGTACTTCATACATCAACTTTATTCCACTAATAATTCCACTGACCTAGACAACAAATTTACATCAGCGATGTAAAAACTACTGATGAATGTTGTACACTATAGATACTATTAAAAAGTTAATTTTTTCAACAAGGAAAATAAACACTTTTCATTTTAAAAAACAACATTGTGATTGGAAAACATGAAGTGCCAATGGTAAAATAGTTCACAGAAATTAAAATCTTACGTTAAAAAGACACTGAGCATGTTGATGGCATCCCCCAGCTAATGGTGTCTCACAAGGTGAGCTGCATTTGTAGCCATCTCCAATAAAACCTTGTTTACAGCGGCAGCTAGGTCCAGACTTGGTAGCAGTACACACAGCATTCATGCTGCAGTTGCCATTCATGTAGCTGCAGTCAGCTGTTGCTACAAAAAATGATTGAGAAAAATGTTCATCACAAAAAAAAATATTTCATCTTAAAGGTATAATAAAAAAAAAACTGAATTTTTAGGTAATAAGGGAATAAGTAATAAAATTCTGCAGCAAGGAATATTTATTTAAGAAAAAAGTATCAATGTACTTAAACAAAATTACTCAAATCTTATTTTCTGAGTGTGTCACCACAAATTTAGACCAATCTGAACACAAATATTTTTATTTTTGAAATTAATGCATTGCTTTAAATGACAATGAATAATTCAAGAGGAATACAATTGTTTATCATGATTCCATATTTCAACGGGCCTTTTAATTTTTATTTAATTTGATTCTATTTTATTATTTAGTCTGAATATTGTTGTAACTCTCACGAAAGCTTGGTCCTTCTTTCTACTGAACCACAACTCAGCGCCATTTATCACCTGGACAGGTGCAGTGCTGACAGAAAGGCAACGACATGTGTGTAAGATGGGTTGAAACATGTGTTGTTGCCCTCCCCTCCTCTCTTGGCGCTAGCATCAATAAGGACTATTCAAGAGAGACACCAGTCACGTATCCTTGTTAAAAGGGACAGGGATCTACTTCGGATTCAGAGTTAGTTAATAAGTTAGTGACCAGAGAGAAAATGGACAATTAGGCATTTTTAGCACAGCAAGTTCATTACCTTAAAGACGTAACACATTCGACTCGCATTTAGTTAATTCATATTTGATTTATTAATTTAGTTTAATTGCTCAGAAGTTCATTGGATTTGTGGTAAATAAATAATATTAGTTTGATTATTGAACCCATGTGTCTTGTGTGTAATTATATAAAAGTTCAACAATATATTTTAATTCTCTATATTACAAAGTATAAATAATATGAATTTATTTTCAGTCAGAGTGCCTGCAAGCTTAATTTATTGGTTTAGTTAATTCTTTTACTTAATATATTTACTTTATCACAATCAAATTTATTTGTTTTAAAAGTTTTCACTTCTAATTAAGTTATCCCTCTGAATCCAAATGCACCTACAGTAATTATGCTCTTCAGCAGAAAGTGAGTTGAAACTAGAATAATTTTAAAAGCCCATTCAGATTTAGGGGCATGACAGTGACTATGTAAATATTTCATATGCTCAAACAATTACAATCAAATCACAATCATTTAAGAGCTTGTATTTTTTTTTTACAAGACATACCATCAGTACAAAAAGGTGGTGTCTTATTAGCCTGCAGGCATGATCCACAGTCTTGGCCAACATATCCAATATCACAGCTGCACCGTCCATCTCCAGTCATGCCATGTGAACAAAGGCCATGACCATTGCAAGGTGTTTCCGACCCTCCAGGACATTCTAATAAAAAAAAACTGCTTTTTTAGAATTAAATTTTTTTTTTGACAAAAAGGTGCAAGGAGAATTACAAAAATACAATAAATGAATGGAGAGTATGAAAAGAAAACTTTATGATTCTAAATAATAATGTATTAAAAAAAACATATACCCTCACAAGTTTCTCCATAAAAACC
The DNA here is from genome assembly GCA_021962125.1 of Bulinus truncatus. NCBI lineage: Eukaryota > Metazoa > Mollusca > Gastropoda > Planorbidae > Bulinus > Bulinus truncatus. The sequence continues at coordinate 7,898,151 of JAGDYQ010000027.1, read as the reverse complement.
ATCACAACACTGGAGAACCTGCGTGAATCAAATTTATTTTAAATTATAACTAACAGTAAAAAAACTTTGAAAAGGGCAACTTGAAATTTTAACTTAGGAAAATTAAACATAGCTTTATTTCACTATTACATGTTATGGTTTTTTCAATTTAAGTTAGTCATTGTTTTTCATTTAGTAATATTATCAAAATGAAGTCAATCCTGTAACAAAGATTTTTAATTTTGATTGGAAAAGGTTAATTAAAAGAACCATGTAATATTGTGTGAATCATATTGGCTTAAATATACTTAGGAAACATTTATTTTTTTTTTTTGAAACTATAAAAAACTGTATGTGAATTTTAAAAAGTTTTTTAACAATCTAATTTCAGTAACTTACAGTTTCATTTTTCTCACATGCAATCTGGCAACCCAAACTATCAGACATGTTGAAAGCACATCTTTGTTTAATTATGGGAACAACTGGGACAAAGCCAGCTGGGCAAGCTCCAACTTTGTCACAGGTTTCACAACTACTCTGTAATTAAACATTTCAATCTCAAAACTTTACCCCGATTATACTTTCAATCCTTTATTTCAATTGTACAAAATATAAAATATAAGTATTTTTTGTTATACTTTGGGGTATGATGGACTTACATATGATATGAGGATAGAAACATTGTTACAGAAATGAAGCACAGGATGAAGTAAACCTTCTATGATGTGTAAAACACCTCCCTGAACCAATAAATCAGACTTGATCAATCTGACAGCATTGACCAATACCTGAAAATATGGAAGGAAAATTATTGCTATAAAAATATATATAAATTTTCTCTTAACAGTTTAATCCACCATCAAATGTTAATCTCATCCCAACTACTACATGAATTATGATGAAATTTTCAAAGATTTTTTCTAGTGGAATTGCTTTCCAATACTGAACTAAAATATTTTTATAATCTAAAGAATGTTACTTTTTGGTACATTTTAATAAATGCATATTTTTCTTTTAATTTCTTATATTTTTTTTAATGATTTCACTTGTTTGTGAAGATAATACTGTACATGTATAAACTAATGGGTTTTTTTTCCCCATATTTTTATTTTATTAAAAGATTATCAAAGTTCATAGAAATATTAAAAACGTTCAGACAAAGCAAATTAAATTGAGCTGTGCATAACAAAAAAAAACATCTGTCTTGCTGGCATTCACTAAGGCCATTAAGTTGACTCTATATTTAATCATAATGTTTGCTTTGACTAATAATACAATACTGAATGGGTAGTTTTTGGTAAAACTATTGTCAGCACTGAGATAGGACTCAAGTAATTTTTAGATTAATAAGATTCACTTATTCATACTACTTACCTTATCTTGGTCCACAGAAAATTCCATTTGATGTTTAAAACCCAATAGACTATATACCGTGTCACCAGTTTCCAAAGTTGGAGTGAAAACATATTTTTTAACAATGTAATATTTTAAATGTTCTGACATCTGAAAAAATTCAGGAAACTTGATTATTTGTGAGATTTTTAAAGAAACACTTCCATGCCATAAAAAAACTTTACATAAAAACTTTGTCAGAATAATCAGAAACTGATCTTAAAAGTAAAATACAATCTATTAAAATCTAGATCGAGTTTTATTACTTTTATTTTAAAATATGAGAGTACAACAAATTTAAATTTAGCTGTGAAATATTTTTACAAATACTAATTGATGGGTCACAGAAGCAAAAAAGAAAACTCTAACCTGTGACCTATTCATTAACTGCATTGCTGAATTGACAGGTGCGAAAACAGTAAACTGATCAAGGTCCCTGATCTCATCCAGTACACCTGTTTCCTGTTAATAGTGAAATCTTAGGAATAGTACAAGTACAACCCACATCCAAATATGTCACACCCCTATTTCTAGTCATTCTATACAATTTACTATAAACCTAGCCATTTTATAATTCATTCATGGTGTAATACATTGCTGAACACAATTTCTTTTTAAAGTATGATATCTAAGTCTTGCAGGATTTTCAAAAACCCCAATATCGAAAATATCCTCACTACTTCTTAGACTTGACACTGATATCTCCCACAGTGCCTCCATGGCCGTTGCACTATCAGCAATGGTGATGATGAAAGAAGGGAACCATAAAAACCGTCCCATGAGTGATCTAAGAGATTTCATCGCATCCTTACAGGGACTTCACATGAAGAAACAGATGAACTCTACTTCATCTGAGCCCGATCGACTGTAGAGGCTTTTTAAGGGAAACTATAATATTCTTAGACTTAAAGTCTTTTCTCCACGAAATTTATGCTTAAAATTATATAAACAGGAGACATATAATTTTGCACTCTGAAACTCAAATATTTTACTTCAATAGAGTCCCTCTTCCTATTGTGACAAATAAGAGCTACATGTATTAGCTATTTATGAAAAACCTCTAATCTGTTGTGTAGAAGAATACACAGGCACTCAAAATAAAATGGGAACAAACAGGGGGTACACAGAGAATCAGAAAACTATTGAGGACGCAGGGCCTAGAGATAGAGATTGTTGGCAAGTCATCACTATTTAAAATGGTATGATACATCAGCTTTGACAACCAAATGGCTGTCACAGGTAAAAAAAAACATGCAGCGCAAGAGTTAAGACATGCATTTAATATCACCTGACTAAATGAAAAAACACTAAGTACTTACATGCATTTAATATCACCTGACTAAATGAAAAAACACTAAGTACTTACATGCATTTAATATCACCTGACTAAATGAAAAAACGCTAAGTACTTACAACAGAGTGAAGATATACTGCGAGATTTGAATAGCTAATTATTTTGAAAAGAAACAAATAATTACAAGGTACCTTCAAGGCTTGGTAAAACAGCTCTAGTTCTGGCTGGGATTGTAGAAACTCTTCCAGTGTTAGAGGATTTGTATCAGGAATAAACGGTTCTAAGACCTAACAAATTTTAAAATAAAATAAATATTTATTCTCATTTTAAACTTCCAATACGTTCAGTGTAATAAGATTAATTCATAAATTTGTTTCTTGTTTACTTTAAGTTACTTTTTAATACTTTTATTAAGACAATTTTTTGCTTGGTATTTTTTGGGCTGTCCCCAAAAGTTGTTTTAGATGTAAGTTAGCTTATGACAAGCATTCTGGACCTTATCAATGATGTGAACATATCCATTAACTGCTGGAATATCTCCTTCAAGAATCATTGCAAAGCTGGAGTGATTGGCTACTATATGAAGACTCTGTGAGGTTAAATTTAAATTAAATCAAAATGTTTCAAAATCAAGTTGTTAAATAGTCTATATAATTAAATTAAAGAATATAGCATATTTATTATTTTCAATGAAAAACAAGCACACAAAAATCATACAATTCTCATACAAATATTTAGTCAAATAAACTGAATGTATTTAATGAAAAAAATCTAAGATCACATCTTGAACTGTGTCATACCTGGTTGTTGTCATTTATTATCCTGAGAGAAAATCCATCATATAAAGTTTCATAGGTTCTGATAATACCAGCCATTGATTTGAGACGCTCCACATTATATATGTCTGTTAGAGTATGAAATCTGAAAAAGTCATTTATTTTATATTTAATATACTATAATACCTTTAGTTAAATGAACTAAAATACGGTTAAATAATGTTCTCAAATATCTTTAATCTCTTTACTGCTGAATTTGATCAGCTAATAAACAGATCCACCTCGTAATGTAGTGTCCGAAACCTTTCCATATTAAACACTCAAATAATAAAACAATTTTCCTGACCAAGGAATACTGGAATCTATGGCAGGCTGCAGAAATTTAGATAAATGTTGCCATCCTCATAAAAAAATGTTACATGTACATTGTGAAATAAATACCACCAGCTATCTGTAATAATTGTTTTATGGACTTTTTTTAAACCATCAGATAAAAGAATACATGTAATAACTTTGTGTCATGTCATAAAAAAAAGACCTTTTGTTCTACAAACAATTTTTTTTTAAAATTACTTTACAAAAAAGTACAAATTTGTACTGAACATTTAAATATGACTAGAAACAAATACTTATGGTAAAATTTTCAGCTAACACTAGCTAAAACGACTGACACCATTTGCATCAATGACAATTTTAGTGAAATATATGTTTATAACAACTTCATTTTCTTTAATAAAAATGTTTTACTGGCTAGAAAAACTGGGTTTGTAAGATAGACAGATAATGAAGTGCAAGGAACACAGCATACTCAATACATATAATGTATTGACATGTAATGTAGTGACATGTAATGTATTGACATGTAATGTATTGACATGTAATCTATTGACATGTAATGTATTGACCATTTATTAAGGTTGCGAAAAAACTAACCTGAAAAAGTCCAAGCTTTTTAAAGGGTTTTCCAAGTAAGATTTATCGTTTGTTCCGAGCTTTGACAGGTAAGTGTTCAATGCAGCATCAGAAGGAGCAAAAAATGTAAGCTTTTCATACGGGTCCTTATGCAAACTCAATAAATTGTTCATCTACAAAAAATAAAAATATACTTAAGTACTAAATTTAATTTTAGGACTCTTTTTAAAAATAAAGAACTCAAAATAGAGAAATAAGAACACAAGACACCCTCACTAAAATAGAGAAATAGAAACACATGACACCCTCACTAAATAAGAGAAATAGAAACACAAGACACCCTCACTAAAATAGAGAAATAGAAACACAAGACACCCTCAATAAATTAGAGAAATAGAAACACAAGACACCCTCACTAAATTAGAGAAATAGAAACACAAGACACCCTCACTAAAATAGAGAAAAAGAAGCACAAGACACCCTCACTAAATTAGAGAAATAGAAACACAAGACACCTTCACTAAATTAGGAATTGAAAGACCAGAAGAGAAAAAAAAAGAATAATGAAATATTGAATTATGAGTGTTTATAAGAGTATTATCTACCTCCAGGTACTTGGCAAGAGCAGTTAAATTTGGATGACCAACAACTTGATCTGCAATCGTCCCAAAACAAGTGGAGCCATCCCCAGCAAGTGGTTCAGGACATGAGCAGTTTCTGACGCCAAACATTAATGGTGTACAGAGAGCCTTAAATAAATAAATAAAACATTGAGTACATGTACATGTATATTGAAGACTGTGATACATAGCACACAATAAAAACTTAAGCAGGAACATTATTTTTTTTTTATATAGCTACAGATAGCCTACACAGTACAACATTGTTATACCTTAGGGTGACAGCCCCCATTATTTACAACACACAGATTCACCAGCTCACAGTGTGTGCCGTTGCCCCTGTATCCCACATTACAGATACAGTGATGCTGTGAACAAACAAAATAATTACCATTTAGGACATCATCATAGACATAATTTAATGAAATAACAACTGTAGTAAAAGGATTAAACACAACAGTAGTAAAAGGATTAAACACAACAGTAGTAAAAGGGTTAAACACAACAGTAGTAAAATGATTAAACACAACAGTAGTAAAATGATTAAACACAACAGTAGTAAAATGATTAAACACAACAGTAGTAAAATGATTAAACACAACAGTAGTATAATGATTAAACACAACAGTAGTAAAATGATTAAACTAATTCTCTTCTTGTTCAAAAATCCTGAATTAGAGTTGACTGCCTCAAATTTTTTTTTAAATCTTCCACTAGCACTTTCTTTAAGAACATTTATATGGTTGGGCCACATTGAATTTATATTAAGGACAGGAGTGCCAGATTGATTAAGTCCCTTGGTGTCATATTATCGATTTTTTTTTTTTTGTATTATTTGTTATTGAATTTTGCCATTTCTGAATTGAAGTATTTGAGTTTTATAGTTTGCAACGGTTTATTTCTTCAATAAAAATGCACTTGAAAATCATCTACAATTTTGCTGAAAAGCGTAAGTTTACGCTAAGTTTACTGCATGGTAAAAAGTAACTCCCAATTTTGGGGTTTTTTTTACTAAAAAAAAAATATTACAAACGAAGCAAAATCAAAAAACTATAAAAACATTCAAAACTGACCAAAAACATTTTTTTCAACTTTTCAAGAAAAAACACAAGGTAGCCGAGCCTCACGACAAAGGAGCGTGTACCCCTCACTTTTTTGACATTATGTCAAAAAAGTGAGCGGCAGTGCAAAAGACACACTGTGCATTATGTCTTTCTTGACTTTTTTTTGATTTTTCTCTAGATTTTATTTTTCTTTTCTTTACTCTGAATTTCTTCTACATTTTTGAAGGGGTCTTCTTGAAATTTGGCAGACATGTTCTTAACACATGGGTAGTCAAATCTTCTTGATGAAATTTTAAAATCGGCTATACTTTTTTTTTAGGAATTTTTTTGTTGGTAAATGTATCATATTTTGACCGATGCCGAATATCCCTTAGGAAAAAAATAATTAAAAAAAGACCGTTAAAGATATAAAAAAATCATCAACAAGTTTTGTTACCCATACATCTATTATGGTAGATGCTCAATTTCATTTAGATAGCTGCTGTATTTTAGGAGAAATAGCGTTTAGAAAAATATGCTCAAAAACAAGATGGCCATCGTTTCCATGGCAACCACTCGTTGCAATTATTTTTTTAAACTATATTTTAACGAACTATCTCCAGTACTATATGTGTGTTAAACATTATACTAATATCTGCAAAAATAAGGATTTTTATTTCATCTGGCCTTCTTCTCCTTAACTGTTATTTTTTCCCATCTAGTCAAATTTCTTTATAAAACGTAAGGTATAAACCTTGCTTGAATTCCAATTATAACTGTGGTATTGAAGGGTACAGAAATACAAGTGTGGTATTGAAGGGTATAGAAATACAACTGTGGTATTGAAGGGTATATAAATACAACTGTAATATTGAAGGGTATAGAAATACAAGTGTAATACTGAAAGGTTTAGAAATATAACTGTAATATAGAAGGGCATAGAAATACAACTGTAATATTGAAGGCTATATGTTTGAATCAAACACATTATAGTGCAATCAATAAAACTGTAAAGATTGAAATAAACATCTTTTGTGTCATGTGATCACTAACAGTTGTTCATGAGAGAGTTTCTAAATTAAATAGCCATGATAATTATGTGATTGAAGTCTGAGGCCAACCATAGCTTATTCAAGAGGTTAGTAAGCCTGACCTTATCCAATTCCAGATCCCGACAAGTAGCATTGACATGGCAGTCTGAATGTGATGAGCAGGCAACTTTGGGAGCACAATAGAAGCCATCACCAGTCCAGCCAGGATTACAGTCACACCTACTTGTGCCAGGACCAAGTTTAGTACATGTTGCCTGGTTGAACATTAACAATTCAACAAATAAAAAATTTAAAATCAAGATAAAATTAAGCAATAGCAACTGTAAGTTAATTGGTGAAAAAAAATGTTTCTTAAATCTAACACACCAATCAAAGAAAAACAAGCATTTATCTTTAACTACCTGTGCATGGCAACCTCCATTATCATTTAGACATGGATTAATTTCTGTACATTTTCTTCCATCACCTGTAAAACCCAAGGAACATCTGCATCTGTTGATAATAAATCTGGCTTAAGAAAATATTCTCTAGAATGTGATAATCATTCAATTCCTTGTGAAGTCCAAAATTAGGCATTTATGAAATTTTTTTTCTTCTGAAACTGATGTTTATTATGTTGGACGATTGTTACTAGTTAAAAAAATTAATTAAAAATTAAAAACCTTTAGAACAAAACTTTTTTTGTTTTCTTTCATATAAAATAACTGAAGAACTAGCAAAGAAAATTTTCAAGATTAACCTAACATATAAATAAAAAATAAATGATTCATGATAATCAAATTATTTTAAAAACCTGTAGTTATTATCGTCATCAAGGTAACATTGGGAATGGGCGTGGCAGAGCTTAAGACCTTGCCCGCAAGGCACCAGCTTGTTCTCACAATCATCTCCAACAAAGCCGTCTTGGCAAGACCCTCTCTTACATTTGCCGCTCCCACTAGGCCCATCATCACAAGCGCCACGAAGACATGTGCAAGCTGAAATTATTTGCAATATGGTCCAGATTGACAGTTTGAAACCACACAGATAAGTTGCAATGAAGGCCATGGGCAATTAATTAATGATATGAATGAATTAACAAAACTGAGAATTATCTAATAAAAGTTCCATATGAACCATAAGGAAAATATATTTTTTTAGATAGTGTAATAACATACTCTGATTGCAGTTTGGTCCAAATACTTTAGGCATTTTACACATTTGGCAGGCAGTTCCAACAAATCCTGGCCTGCACAAACATTCTCCAGTTCCAGAGGTTGTATCTAAGCACTGTCCAGAATAATTAATAAAGCTAACATTACCAAGTAAACACAAATATTTCAAATGGAAAAATGAATTCTGAATTTAAAACAAGGTGCTGCAAAGGGATTCAAATACATTGTATTTAGAGATCTAAGCAAAGACTTCTTTTTTTATTTACTATCAAGATTACAGAAAGTGTTCTTTAAAAAAATAATTTAATTGGTTCTGAAACAAGATTACAGAAAGTGTTCTTTAAAAAAAAATAGTTCATTAGTTCTGATACAAGATTACAGAAAGTGTTCTTTAAAAAAATAGTTCATTAGTTCTGATACAAGATTACAGAAAGTGTTCTTTAAAAAAAAATAGTTCATTAGTTCTGATACATGTGTACATGTATTACAATTCAAAGAGCAATAAGTTTTCAGATTTACCTGCCCATTGCCATTACAGGGATTATAAAATCCTCCTGGACATGGCAAACAAGACTGGCCATAGAAACCTTTACAACATCTTGGAACCTGCATTCAATTTAAAATGTGCGCATGAATTCATGGACTTTTACAATACATTATAAATGATAAAATTAAATTTTAAAAAATAAATACTCCACAAAAAAGGTGGTGCTTAGAAACGAACTTTCAAAAATCTCTGCTCTCACCCCCTATTTTTGTTCGTTTATATATAGAAACTCTTAAAATAAAATATTAAGGGATTCAGTTCATGTTTACTGGTAGCTCAATGGCGTCAAAGTTTAGGAGTATTGGACCGTGATGAAAATACATAGTGTACTGCACTGTTGTTGTGTGTATAACACTGTATAATATTAATTCAAGTTATGTGGATTGTCCTACACTGCTGTACTAAGCATATAAAACATGTAAATAGGCCTGGAAATGGTAATTTAATACACAGCAGGCCTAGTAGGCCTAGACCAGTGGTCGGCAAAGTGCGGCTCCGGAGCCGCATGTGGCTCCTTGGCTCCTTAAGTGCGGCTCTGGCATTTATTTTTATTTAGTATACAACTTATTTAGTGTACTAATTATTTAGTGTAATTGTCATGGATGTGTTTTGTGTGTTGTGTGTGTGACTGAGCTGTGCATGAACTCAGTGTGTTTGTGAAATAAATAGTAAGATTGAAGTGAGTGAATGTCCAGGTGGAGAAAGGGGAAGAATGAGAAATTGTGGCAGTGTACACAGGTCTCTCGAGGTGTGAGAGGACCCACTCATTTCCCTAAGGTGGAGGTGATATTTTCATATGGGGGATAATATGCTGTGAATTCTGAGTCTGGATATTTGAACTTAAAGTTTAGTGTGTTGGGGACTACCTTCACTTCTGGGTGGAGTGTGATATTTTCATATAGGGATAATATGTTGTGAATTCTGAGTCTGGATATTTGAACTTAAAGTTTAGTGTGTTGGCCTAATTTATATTACTTCACTGAATTATATATATATTCATTTGTATTCCTTTCATTCTATTATGTTCATCAATAAACACAATTTTTGACCGTTGACCACGCCTACCTTTATTTTATAATGTCTAGAGTGAACCCATCTGTGACAGTAATAAAAGCAGATTTGACTCCCAATTTTTTTTTAATTGGTGTAATGTTCATATTTGGCTCTTTGGCTGATACGTTTGCCGACCACTGGCCTAGACAAAGAAACTATTAGCAACACAGTATAGGCCTACCTACACTACCTAGAAACTATTGGCAACTTGCCAAGCTGATTATCCTATGGTTGTGCATTGGGATGGAAAGTTGATTCCGGATCTCACAAATAAAAAATGCATCGACAGACTTCCTGTAATCGTTTCTGGGAAAGGAGCATCACAGTTGTTAACTGTTGTGAAACTGCCTTCCGGAACTGGTGCTGCACAGGCCGGAGCTGTCTTTCAAGCTCTGCAAGACTGAGGTGTTAGTGACAAGATCAGAGGCATGTGCTTTGATACTACTAGTTCCAACACTGGTCGGATTAGTGGAACCTGCATCCTGCTGGAGCAAAAACTTCAGCGAGGTCTTCTATCACTTGCTTGCAGACATCACATTATGGAACTGATTCTGGGCGCAGTCTTCCAAGTCTGTCCTAGGTGCCACTTCATCTCCTGAGGTTCTGCTATTCAAACGCTTCAAGGACTGTTGGCAGTTCATTGACAGAGCAAACTATGAAACATCACTGACAAATTCAGACGTGTCTACTTCGCTAGAAGATGTGCGCAACTCTCTGATTGAATTTGCTCAGAAGCATATTCAAGAGTAGCAGCCAACAGATGATTATCGAGAGTTCCTGGAACTTGCTCTGCTATTTCTTGGGGTCGTGTCTGAAAGAGGAGTGCACTTCATTGCTCTTGTTGCAATGTTCCATGCTCGCTGGATGTCGAAGGTTCTGTACAGCCTGAAGATATGGATGTTCAAAGGGCAATTCAGACTGACAACCAAGAAAGAGAGCTCTTCAAGAGCTGTGCATCTTTATTGTACTGTCTACATGAGAGCCTGGTTCACGGCTAATCTGGCAGCCGCTGCTCCATACAATGATATGTTGTTGCTCCAATCAATTCTCAGCAACTCCGGAATCAACAGAGCTGTTTCCAGTGCTGCATCCAACAAGTTTTCAAAGCACCTCTGGTACCTGTCCCCTGAATTAGTTGGGTTGGCATTCTTCGATCAGGTATCGAAGCGGAAACAAAGACGCATGGTAAATTCCATGAATGAAAGCGGTAATGAGGAGCCAGAGGACATCAAGCTAATCTCTGTTGATTTGGAATCCTTCAACAACAGGAGGCTCGAGGACTTCGTGTCGCCAAAGTCTAAGAGATTCTTTGACATGATGAAGCTTCAGACTGGATTCCTGGAAGCTGAACCAGATGAGTGGACCAACCATAAAGATTATCGGCGATCTTTGGAGACCGTTCGGCTGATTCAGGTTGTCTACGACCATGCAGAGAGGGGTGTAGCATTGATTCAAGAGTACAGTGGAATCCTCACCAGAGATGAGGAGCACCTTCAGTTCCTGCTGCAGACTGTTCAACAGCATCAACAATCCTATCCAGACATTGTCAAAATGACTTCTTATCGGACTGATAACATTGAACTATAATTACAGGTAGAATATTGTAGATGCAGGATTGTTTGTGCTTGTTTAATAATTCATTTTACTGTTTAATGTTGTGTTTGAGAAACTATCTTTGATTTAAAAAGCCAAAAATTCCAAAAAGCGTGATCTGTTTACTTGTTGAACGTGGCCTACCTAAACTTTGGCTTCATTGAGCTACCTCTTAATATTAAGATATCAGCACCATTTTTTTTTCTAGATGTTTCTACATCCAAAGGAACAATTTAAAGGGGTGAGACCTAAGGAAATCAAGGTTTTAATTTTTAGTGTTTCCTAAGCACCACCCTACTCCACATTCATCAATTTGCTTGCAGTCAAACACAAAAATTTTATAGTTATGTTACCTGTATTTTTCTGTAACAAATTTGATGGCACATTTCTACTGCAATGAGGGGCATGAAAGAATTAAATCTGCACTTTTCACGTTCATCCTAGGAAAAAAACAATCACATTTGAATCTTTTCTATAGCTTTGGTCGATTTGATATTGTGCTGAGCTTTCAATTGTCGCTTTTAACATTATTTCATTTCAATGCTAATAGCTGGTCACAAAGATTATTATTTTCTCCTAATAACTAAAAGACTTGTGGTTCTCAAAGTGTGCATGTGAGTGGCAGGTCAATAATTTGTAGAGGGTCGCCAGATATTTAAAAGATTACTCTGATAAGAATATATGTTTTACAATCTCAATTTTTTCTAATTCTCACATTGCAGGAACCATTTGTCTCCCACTACAAAAAAAAAAAAAAAAGTTAAGTTCCCTTAGCCGTAATGGGTCATCGGGGCAGATGAAGTGTAGAATACATCTGTTTCTATAACCTTGGCATATGAAGGGGTTGTGTGGTTAGCACAACGCCCAGCCACCTTTACTTCCCCAACTAAAGTCAGGTACCCATTTAAAGCTGGGTGGACTTGTGGGACGACTTTGAAACAAATTTCACCTGGAAAAATTCCCATGGTCCTCACCGAGAATCGAACCCAGGACTCTCAAGTCAACAGTCGAGTATCTACACCACTTGGCCATCCGTCCCACTACTTCAATAAAGCTCTACAACTAATGTGATGTCTGCAAGATTGTTATAATTCTGCATCAATATGTAGGTCCATGTGTAATTGTTGCCCAAATATACTGAGACTAAATTACTCAACAAAGTCTGCCCCCAGCTCACAAACTGTATAGAGGTATGTTACTAAATGTAGGCTACCTAGGACTGCATTTAAAAGATTTTCTGTATAAAAGCTGAAACTTATAACCATACAAAATATTACAAGTTTTGGTTGTAACTTCAGAACATAATATAAATTACATTGGCCGGACTTTTTGACCTCAGACGGTTTGACCCCACCATTTCTCCCCCTCAACACTTTGACCCACAAGACACTTTAATCATTGATGTAATACATGCAGCCACCTGCAGCTTTTCGGATGTAACAATCTACTAAATTCAAAGGTTTTATTAAGAAGACCACTAAATTCATAAATATATTGCTGCAGACTAGTGAATTCATTTACTCCCACTGTCCAACTAAATATGCATGTGTTAATGTTGGTCTCTTTAATAGTTGTATAAGCTAAATCCCTTGACTGCTTTGTATATGTTCTAAATATCTTCATATATGATTTGAATATTTGCATGTATAATTTGAAGATGTTGAAATATACTTGAAATATTTTAATACTTTTTCCCACTGGTTAGAGTTTGAATAGTTCATAGGGCATAGAGCTTACAATTTTTCTGATTTCCATTGAGTTACTTCTTAAGCCCATTTTCAGACAAAGCATATCCTACATGCAAAGTCATTTTAATAGGAAAGTAGTAGGTTCTTTAAATGCAAAAAAATTAAATTCTGATAAATATTTAAAAAATATGGACACACTTCAGGTTGGTTACTTTTTTATACATTTAACTGGGCAAATTACTGGGTAGTTAAGGTGGGATCTCTGCTATAACATCAAGTTTAATTACTACAAGTTAATAACAAAACAAACTAAACTGTGACTTACTGTAAGTGATGGAATATCATTTTCTTGGGGACAAACTCCTTTACAATTCACTTGACATGGTCCCTAAATTAGACACGTATCATTTTGTCATTTGCTAGGTGGCAAATTAGTAAATGAATATAAATACTTTATAATAAATAAAGGAAAAATAAAGCAAATCTAACATGTACTTGATAACATCAGTTTTTTTTTCCCATCAAATTAAATTGCAGATTACATAGCAAAGAAATTTGAAGCCCTTTAAATTAGAAATAATTTTCTAAGCATTGAGAATTTGTATTTTAGCAAGTAAAGGTGACAGATAAAACTTACTTGTATTTTTTGTAACAATCAACAATATAAATAAAAAAAGAAACCAACAAAAACAGAATCTTTATGTATAGAAATTATAGAAATTTGGATGACTGAAAAACTACAGCTCATTAAAACATATAATATCTGCAAAAGTTATAAAAGGACTGTATAACACATGTATCTGCAAAAGTTATAAAAGGACTGTATTCTGCAAAAGTTATAAAAGGACTGTATAACACATGTATCTGCAAAAGTTATAAAAGGACTGTATTTTTAAGTTTTTAAAATCAATTGCAATATTTAAATTATGTCTTGATGAGAACACTTTTTTTTCTAAATTAAAAGGAGCAAAGCATTACATCATACCTTTACTCTTAATTGTGTTTCCTCTGGGCAAGAACTTTGAATTATGTCCCCTAAATAGCTTGGTGTGAGTATCCCATCTATGTGATAGTAGTATACGTTACCCTTACAAGGAATGTCCACTTGTGTTATGGTGACATTCTGATTCAACAGAATCTGGCCCTGATAATAAAAAACAGTTATTAGATCTAATAAACTGAACATTTTACTATAGAAATTACATGTAACTGATTTTCAATAAATTAGGGATACTGAAAAGAACACACAGCCCTATCAAATCAACGCACAGTCTCTGCCAAATTAGCATACATGTGAGTCATTACATACTGAGCTTAGAGACTCTCCCTTGTGGAAAAAAGCCTCCCGATCTAACACAAAGACTCTCACAACTTACACAAAATGCCTCACTAACTTAATTCACAGCCTCAAATCAACCATTGTGAAATGTTACAGTTCGATAGATATGTAGCAATAAAAATTCGATTATCAAGATCAACAATACTTCAAGCTAAACAATTTCACTAACTTGTCTAGTTATATTGACCACTAAAGTAACCCCCTGTAGCGACAGCAGATTAGGCTTTTGAATAAGGTCTGTAACATCAACATAACCAGCGTAAATGTGATTTCTTAATATTGCCCTGAGCTTCTGCTGACCTTGCGCCTAGAAATTTACAGAAACAAAACAACATTATTTAAGATCATTTTTTTATATTAAAAGGAAATAAATATTTTTAGTTACAAATAGAGTCAAATTTAAGTCTATAGCACTGGCCTCATCTTCCATCAAAAACTGAAGAGCTCCATTTGGTAATCTGTTCCATGCAGCATTAGAAGGTGCAAATATTGTTATGTTTTCTTTGTTAAATTCTTCTGACATGTTCAGAGCCTTTAAGTGAGTGACATTGAAACATTGAGTTATCAAATCAGTCAAGTAAAATAACATAATTTAATGACAAATAGTAAAATAAGTAAAAAATGTAAATGACAGTAAAATTAGCTATATTTTACAAAAGGATTTGTAAAAGATTTACAAGATATTAGACAAACATGGGGTTTTCCTAAAAGATATTAATTTTTTTTTAGGAAAAGGGGCCATAACAGTGTTTTTGTGCTGAGCAAACGCAATCCATTCTATTAATTCATCCTTCTTGTGTGTGTGTGTGGGGGGGGGGGGGGTTCTTGAGCAAGACTGTTTAACCATAAAAAAAATTAGTGCAGTGTATATGTATATATATGTAATCTGTTGTGTAGAAGAATACACAGGCACTCAAAATAAAATGGGAACAAACAGGGGGTACACAGAGAATCAGAAAACTATTGAAGATGCAGGGCCTAGAGATAGAGATTGTTGGCAAGTCATCACTATTTAAAATGGTATGATACATCAGCTTTGACAACCAAATGGCTGTCACAGGTAAAAAAAAAATGCACCGCAAGAGTTAAGACATGCAT
Organism: Bulinus truncatus; assembly: GCA_021962125.1. Taxonomy (NCBI): domain Eukaryota; kingdom Metazoa; phylum Mollusca; class Gastropoda; family Planorbidae; genus Bulinus; species Bulinus truncatus. Next base: position 7,882,611 of record JAGDYQ010000027.1, on the reverse strand, counting down.
TTAATATCACCTGACTAAATGAAAAAATGCTAAGTACTTACAACAGAGTGAAGATAAACTGCGAGATTTGAATAGCTAATTATTCTGAAAAGAAACAAATAATTACAAGGTACCTTCAAAGCTTTGTAAAACAGCTCTAATTCTGGCTGGGATCGTAGAAACTCTTCCAGTGTTAGAGGATTTGTATCAGGAATAAATGGTTCTAAGACCTAGCAAATTTTAAAATAAGATAAATATTTATTTTCATTTTAAACTTCCAGTACGTTCAGTGTAATAAGATTAATTCATAAATTTGTTTCTTGTTTACTTTAAAGTTACTTTTTAATACTTTTATTAAGACAATTTTTTTGCTTGGTATTTTTTGGGCTGTCCCCAAAAGTTGTTTTAGATGCAAGTTAGCTTATGACAAGCATTCTGGACCTTATCAATGATGTGAACATATCCATTAACTGCTGGAATATCTCCTTCAAGAATCACTGCAAAGCTGGAGTGATTGGCTAATATATGAAGACTCTGTGAGGTTAAATTTAAATTGATTCAAAATGTTTCAAAATCAAGATGTTAAAATAGTCCATATAATGAAATTAAAGAATATAGCATATTTATTATTTTCAATGAAAAACAAGCACACAAAAAAATCATACAATTCTCAAACAAATATTTAGTCAAATAAACTGTATATATTGAATGAAAAAAATATTAGATCACATCTTGAACTGTGTCATACCTGGTTGTCATTTATTATCCTGAGAGAAAATCCATCATATAAAGTTTCATAGGTTCTGAAAATACCAGCCATTGATTTGAGACGCTCCACATTATATATGTCTGTTAGAGTATGAAATCTGAAAAAGTCATTTATTTTATATTTAATATACTATAATATCTTTAGTTAAATGAACTAAAATGCAGTTAAATAATGTTCTTCAATATCTTTACTGCTGAATTTGATCAGCTAATAAACAGATCCACCTCGTAATGTAGTGTCCAAAGCCTTTCCATATTAAACACTCAAATGATAAAACATTTTCCTGACCAAGGAATACTGGAATCTATGGCAGGCTGCAGAAATTTAGATAAATGTCGCCATCCTCATAAAAAAATGTTACATGTACATTGTGAAATAAATACCACCAGCTATCTGTAATAACTGTTTTATGGACTTTTTTTAAACCATCAGATACAAGAATAATAACTTTGTGCCATGTCATTAAAAAAAAGACCTTTTGTTCTACAAACAATTTAAAAAAAAAAATTACTTTACAAACAAGTACAAATTTGTACTGAACATTTAAATCTGACTAGAAACAAATACTTATAGTAAAATTTTTAGCTAACACTAGCTAAAAGGACTGTCACCATTTGCATCAAAGAAAATTTTAGTGAAATATATGTTTATAACAACTTCATTTTCTTTAATAAAAATGTTTTACTGGCTAGAGAAACTGGGTTTGTAAGATAGATAGATAATGAAGTGCAAGGAACACAGCAAACTCAATACATGTAATGTATTGACATGTAATGTATTGACATGTAATGTATTGACATGTAATGTATTGACATTGTAATGTATTGACATGTAATGTATTGACATGTAATGTATTGACATGTAATGTATTGACCATTTATTAAGGTTGCGAAAAAACTAACCTGAAAAAGTCCAAGCTTTTTAAAGGGTTCTCCAAGTAAGATTTATCGTTTGTTCCGAGCTTTGACAGGTAAGTGTTCAAAGCAGCATCAGAAGGGGCAAAAAATGTAAGCTTTTCATACGGGTCCTTATGCAAACTCAATAAATTGTTCATCTACAAAAAATAAAAATATACTTAAGATCTAAATTTAATTTTTGGGACTCTTTTTAAAAATAAAGAACTCAAAATAGAGAAATAAGAACACAAGACACCCTCACTAAAATAGGGAAATAGAAATACAAGACACCCTCACTAAATTAGAGAAATAGAAATACAAGACACCCTCACTAAATTAGAGAAACAGAAACACAAGACACCCTCACTAAATTAGAGAAACAGAAACAAAAGACACCCTCACTAAATTAGAGAAATAGAAACACAAGACACCCTCACTAAATTAGAGAAACAGAAACACAAGACACCCTCACTAAATTAGAGAAATAGAAACACAAGACACCCTCACTAAATTAGGAATTGAAAGACCAGAAGAAAAAAAAAAGAATTAAATATTGAATTACTAGTGTTTATAAAAGTATTATCTACCTCCAGGTACTTGGCAAGAGCAGTTAAATTTGGATGACCAACAACTTGATCTGCAATCGTCCCAAAACAAGTGGAGCCATCCCCAGCAAGTGGTTCAGGACATGAGCAGTTTCTGACGCCAAACATTAATGGTGTACAGAGAGCCTTAAATAAATAAATAAAACATTAAGTACATGAACATGTATATTGAAGACTGTGATACACAGCACACAATAAAAACTTAAGCAGGAACATTATTTTTTTATATACAGCTACAGACAGCCTACACAGTACAACATTGTTATACCTTAGGGTGACAGCCCCCATTATTTACAACACACAGATTCACCAGCTCACAGTGTGTGCCGTTGCCCCTGTATCCCACATTACAGATACAGTGATGCTGTGAACAAACAAAATAATTACCATTTAGGACATCATCACAGACATAATTTAATGAAATAACAACAGTAGTAAAAGGATTAAACACAACAGTAGTAAAAGGATTAAACACAACAGTAGTAAAAGGATTAAACACAACAGTAGTAAAATGATTAAACACAACAGCAGTAAAATGATTAAACACAACAGTAGTAAAATGATTAAACACAACAGTAGTGAAAGGGTTAAACTAATTCTCTTCAAGTACATAAATCCTGAATTAGAGTTGACTGCCTCAATTTTTTTTTTAAATCTTCCACTAGCACTTTCTTTAAGAACATTTTGATGGTTGGGCCACATTGAATTTATATTAACTGTAATTTTTTCCCCTCTAATCAAATTTCATTATAAAACGTAAGGTATAAACCTTGCTTGAATGCTAAATATAACTGTGGTATTGAAGGGTATATAAATACAATTGTGGTATTGAAGGGTATATAAATACAATTGTGGTATTGAAAGGTATATAAATACAACTGTAATATTGAAGGGTATAGAAATACAACTGTAATATTGAAGGGTATAGAAATACAACTGTAATATTGAAGGGTATAGAAATACAACTGTAATACAGAAGGGTATAGAAATACAACTGTAATATTGAAGGGTATAGAAATACAACTGTAATATTGAAGGGTATAGAAATACAACTGTAATATTGAAGGGTATAGAAATACAACTGTAATACTGAAGGGTATAGAAATACAACTGTAATACAGAAGGGTATAGAAATACAACTGTAATACAGAAGGGTATAGAAGTACAACTGTAATACAGAAGGGTATAGAAATACAACTGTAATACAGAAGGGTATAGAAATACAACTGTAATACAGAAGGGTATATGTTTGAATCAAACGCAGTATAGTGCAATCAATAAAACTGTAAAGATTGAAATAAACATCTTTTGTGTCATGTGATCACTAACAGTTGTTCATGAGAGAGTTTCTAAATTAAATAGCCATGATAATTATGTGATTGAAGTCTGAGGCCAACCATAGCTTATTCAAGAGGTTAGTAAGCCTGACCTTATCCAATTCCAGATCCCGACAAGTAGCATTGACATGGCAGTCTGAATGTGATGAGCAGGCAACTTTGGGAGCACAATAGAAGCCATCACCAGTCCAGCCAGGATTACAGTCACACCTACTTGTGCCAGGACCAAGTTTAGTACATGTTGCCTGGTTGAACATTAACAATTCAACAAATAAAAAATTTATTATCAAGATAAAATTAAGCAATAGCAACTGTAAGTTAATTGGTGAAAAAAAATGTTTCTTAAATCTAACACACCAATCAAAGAAAAACAAGCATTTATCTTTAACTACCTGTGCATGGCAACCTCCATTATCATTTAGACATGGATTAATTTCTGTACATTTTCTTCCATCACCTGTAAAACCCAAGGAACATCTGCATCTGTTGATAATAAATCTGGCTTAAGAAAATATTCTCTAGAATGTGATAATCATTCAATTCCTTGTGAAGTCCAATATTAGGCATTTATGAAATTTTTTTTCTTCTGAAACTGATGTTTATTATGTTGGACGATTGTTACTAGTTAAAAAAATTAATTAAAAATTAAAAACCTTTAGAACAAAACTTTTTTTGTTTTCTTTCATATAAAATAACTGGAGAACTAGGAAAGAAAATTTTCAAGATTAACCTAACATATAAATAAAAAATAAACGGTTCATGATAATCAAATTATTTTAAAAACCTGTAGTTATTATCGTCATCAAGGTAACATTGGGAATGGGCGTGGCAGAGCTTAAGACCTTGCCCGCAAGGCACCAGCTTGTTCTCACAATCATCTCCAACAAAGCCGTCTTGGCAAGACCCTCTCTTACATTTGCCGCTCCCACTAGGCCCATCATCACAAGCGCCACGAAGACATGTGCAAGCTGAAATTATTTGCAATATGGTCCAGATTGACAGTTTGAAACCACACAGATAAGTTGCAATGAAGGCCATCGACAATTAATTAATGATATGAATGAATTAACAAAACTGAGAATTATCTAATAAAAGTTCCATATGAACCATAAGGAAAAATATATTTTTTTAGATAGTGTAATAACATACTCTGATTGCAGTTTGGTCCAAATACTTTAGGCATTTTACACATTTGGCAGGCAGTTCCAACAAATCCTGGCCTGCACAAACATTCTCCAGTTCCAGAGGTTGTATCTAAGCACTGTCCAGAATAATTAATAAAGCTAACATTACCAATTAAACACAAATATTTCAAATGGAAAAATGAATTCTGAATTTAAAACAAGGTGCTGCAAAGGGATTCAAATACATTGTATTTAGAGATCTAAGCAAAGACTTCTTTTTTTATTTACTATCAAGATTACAGAAAGTGTTCTTTAAAAAAAAATATTTCATTAGTTCTGATAGAAGATTACAGAAAGTGTTCTTTAAAAAAAAATATTTCATTAGTTCTGATAGAAGATTACAGAAAGTGTTCTTTAAAAAAAATATTTCATTAGTTCTGATACAAGATTACAGAAAGTGTTCTTTAAAAAAATAGTTCATTAGTTCTGATACATGTGTAAATGTATTACAATTCAAAGAGCAATAAGTTTTCAGATTTACCTGCCCATTGCCATTACAGGGATTATAAAATCCTCCTGGACATGGCAAACAAGACTGGCCATAGAAACCTTTACAACATCTTGGAACCTGCATTCAATTTAAAATGTGCACATGAATTCATGGACTTTTACAATACATTATAAATGATCAAATTAAATTAAAAAAAATAAATACTCCACAAAAAAGGTGGTGCTTAGAAACGAACTTTCAAAAATCTCTGCTCTCACCCCCTATTTTTGTTCGTTTATATATAGAAACTCTTAAAATAAAATATTAAGGTATTCAGTTCATGTTTACTGGTAGCTCAATGGCGTCAAAGTTTAGGAGTATTGGACCGTGATGAGAAATACATAGTGTACTGCACTGTTGTTGTGTGTATAACACTGTATAATATTAATTCAAGGTATGTGGATTGTCCTGCACTGCTGTACTAAGCATATAAAACATGTAAATAGGCCTGGAAATGGTAATTTAATACACAGCAGGCCTAGTAGGCCTAGACCAGTGGTCGGCAAAGTGCGGCTCCGGAGCCGCATGTGGCTCCTTGGCAGGGTTGTTAACAATACTAAAAAAAAATATTGGCAATACCAATACCAATACAATTTTTAAACCAGTATTGCAATACCAATACAAATACAATTTTAAAACCAGTATTGCAATACCAATACCAATATTTATTTATTATTGCCAATACCAATACCAATATTTGGGTCATTCGATAGAATAAAATGCAAATAGCTGAATTCATTGCTCTACATCACTGTACATCGATAATTTGATAACAACATTTTTGGCTGATTTAGATGATGTATTTTTAACCAAATTTTGTTCAACAGTTAACACTTGCTTCATCAGTTTCCCTCAAAGCATCCAAATGTCTTTGACAACATAATAAACTACTATTAAATAAGTTGGCATACCTTAACGTCCTTTATCAACAAGATTTTTAATATGTATGATGTACACATATTGTGAATGGATGAATGAATGAATGAATGAATGGATGGATGGATGGATGAAGCAAATGACTTGCATAGAAAAGCAAATGATACTTAAACAGTTAAACATCACACTATAGTAAAAAGCAGTCAGACCGAGTCAGTGGATAGCATTACATCTGGAAAACTAAGGATGAAGATGAATTCCAGTAGAGTTCACAGGGTAACGCCACCTAACTGGCAGTTACCACTTAGCCAGGCGAAGAAAAGTAACCATTTCAAAATGCGCACTGCTCAGTCGTGAACGAAGAGGGGAACTTTTTTAATCATTACCCCAAAATATTTGTGTGTAAGTTGATATTAACCCAAAATATTTTTTGTAAGTTGATAGTACCCCACAGCAAATTAAAAATATATACTTTTTACTCACAAAAGTTTCATTTTTAACCCCCAAAAATTTCATTTTTACCCCATTTGGCGTAATTTACCCCGGTTCTCCGACCACTGTCCTAATGAAAACAGCCTTTCAACAGCAGCGCTTGAAGGAAGTCCTGTATTCAGGTATATTTATATTTTACGGATATGTGGATAGGCATCCAATGATGCAATACTGCCTGAAGTGTCTGCCAAGTAATTATTAATTTCTTGATTCACATCAGTGATTGTGAAACGCGTCTCTTCAGTACTTCAATAAGATGCGAACGCTGCAAATCATCATCCATCCAGTCCAATTTGAATTTGGGATGTACAACGGATGCCAGCTGAGCATCAATGCTGTCAAACATGTTTGCAAATCTTCTATCGATGGCATTCAAAAGACATGAAGCTAATAAAGAACAAACTACGAGTCGATCATTTCTTCCTTGATCAAGAAACACTTTTAACTGAGCCTTCATCACGACAAGTGTTGGTAAAAGGAAACCAAGTCCAATGTCCCTGCAAAATATCTTGTCCACAGCAAACAGGCTTCATAACAGCAACATACTCTTTAACAAATGTTTTCTGTACAGGCTGTAGTCTTTTGAATTCAAGTTCATCACAAAGTTTGTAAAACTTAACTTCCATGTCACTTACACAGAGAATGTTGTAAACTCTGGTGACAGCATCATACATTGAATTCCACCGGTTTTCACCAGGTGTTACCAAAAGCATACCAAGTGATCTGCCCGACGATACTTTGCAAATAACAATAAACACTCAAGAAAATTATTTAATGCAACCGGAAAAATGCTTGGAAAGAATAGCAAATTCCATATAAATCAATTTACTTAGAGTACTCACTGATCAATACTCATTGCCACAGATATCATATATGATTTCTATTATCATTCATTGCTCAGTCTCATTTAAACATTGTTTGGCAATGTCACTCGCAAGATGGCGACACCAAAGAAAAATGTATTATATTCAGCTTTATTCACAACCAGTGTTGTAGAGAACTTATTGAATATTGCTTTAAGTATTGGTTAAAAATCAATACCAATATCAAAAATAATTATTGGCAATACCAATACCAATATCAAATTTCAAGAAGTATTGCAATATCTTACCAATACTTAAAAAAGTATTGCCAATACTGCCAATACCAATAAAATATTGCAATATTAACAACCCTGCTCCTTGGCTCCTTAAGTGCGGCTCTGGCATTTAGTTTTATTTAGTATACAACTTATTTAGTGTACTAATTATTTAGTGTAATAAAAGCAGATTTGGCTCCCAATTTTTTTTTAATTGGTGTAATGTTCATATTTGGCTCTTTGGCTGATAAGTTTGCCGACCACTGGCCTAGACAAAGAAACTATTAGCAACACAGTATAGGCCTACCTACACCACCTAGAAACTATTGGCAACTTGCCAAGCTGATTATCCTATGGTTGTGCATTGGGATGGAAAGTTGATTCCGGATCTCACAAATAAAGAATGCATCAACAGACTTCCTGTAATTGTTTCTGGGAAAGGAGCATCACAGTTGTTAACTGTTGCGAAACTGCCTCCCGGAACTGGTGCTGCACAGGCCGGAGCTGTCTTTCAAGCTCTGCAAGACTGGGGTGTTAGTGACAAGATCAGAGGCATGTGCTTTGATACTACTAGTTTCAACACTGGTTGGATTAGTGGAACCTGCATCCTGCTGGAGCAAAAACTTCAGCGAGGTCTTCTATCACTTGCTTGCAGACATCACATTATGGAACTGATCCTGGGCGCAGTCTTCCAAGTCTGTCTAGGTGCCACTTCATCTCCTGAGGTTCTGCTATTTAAACGCTTCAAGGATCATTGGCAGTTCATTGACAGAGCAAACTATGAAACATCACTGACAAATTCAGACGTGTCTACTTCGCTAGAAGATGTGCGCAACTCTCTGATTGAATTTGCTCAGAAGCATATTCAAGAGTAGCAGCCAACAGATGATTATCGAGAGTTCCTGGAACTTGCTCTGCTATTTCTTGGGGTCGTGTCTGAAAGAGGAGTGCAATTCATTGCTCTTGTTGCAATGTACCATGCTCGCTGGATGTCGAAGGTTCTGTACAGCCTGAAGATATGGATGTTCAAAGGGCAATTCAGACTGACAACCAAGGAAGAGAGAAGTCTTCAAGAGCTGTGCATCTTTATTGTACTGTCTACATGAGAGCCTGGTTCACGGCTAATCTGGCAGCCGCTACTCCATACAATGATAAGCTGTTGCTCCAATCAATTCTCAGCAACTCCGGAATCAACAAAGCTGTTTCCAGTGCTGCATCCAACAAGTTTCCAAAGCACCTCTGGTACCTGTCCCCTGAATTGGTTGGGTTGGCATTCTTCGATCAGGTATCGGCGGAAACAAAAAGACGCATGGTAAATTCCATGAATGAAAGCGGTAATGAGGAGCCAGAGGACATCAAGCTAATCTCTGTTGATTTGGAATCCTTCAACAACAGGAGGCTCGAGGACTTCGTGTCGCCAAAGCCTAAGAGATTCTTTGACATGATGGAGCTTCAGACTGGATTCCTGGAAGCTGACCCAGATGAGTGGACCAACCATAAAGATTATCGGCGATCTTTGGAGACCGTTCGGCTGATTCAGGTTGTCTACGACCATGCAGAGAGGGGTGTAGCATTGATTCAAGAGTACAGTGGAATCCTCACCAGAGATGAGGAGCACCTTCAGTTCCTGCTGCAGACTGTTCAACAGCATCGACAATCCTATCCAGACACTAAGAAACAGACATTGTCAAAATGACTTCTTATCGGACTGATAACATTGAACTATAATTACAGGTAGAATATTGTAGATGCAGGATTGTTTGTGCTTGTTTAATAATTCATTTTACTGTTTAATGTTGTGTTTGAGAAACTATCTTTGATTTAAAAAGCCAAAAATTCCAAAAAGCGTGATCTGTTTACTTGTTGAACGTGGCCTACCTAAACTTTGGCTTCATTAAGCTACCTCTAAATATTAAGATATCAGCACCAATTTTTTTTCTAGATGTTTTTACATCCAAAGGAACAATTTAAAGGGGTGAGACCTAAGGAAATCAAGGTTTTAATTTTTAGTGTTTCCTAAGCACCACCCTACTCCACATTCATCAATTTGCTTGCAGTCAAACACAAAAATTTTATAGATATGTTACCTGGATTTTTCTGTAACAAATTTGATGGCACATTTCTACCGCAATGAGGGGCATGAAAGAATTAAATCTGCACTTTTCACGTTCATCCTAGGAAAAAAACAATCACATTTGAATCTTTTCTATAGCTTTGGTCGATTTGATTTTGTGCTGAGCTTTCAATTGTCGCTTTTAACATTATTTCATTTCAATGCTAATAGCTGGACACAAAGATTATTATTTTCTCCAAATAACTAAAAGACTTGTGGTTCTCAAAGTGTGCATGTGAGTGGCAGGTCAATAATTTCTAGAGGGTCGCCAGATATTTAAAAGATTACTCTGATAAGAATATATGTTTTACAATCTCAATTTTTTCTAATTCTCACATTGCAGGAACCATTTGTCTCCCACTACAATAAAAAAAAAAGTAAAGTTCCCTTAGCCCTAATGGGCCATCGGGGCAGATGAAGTGTAGAATACATTTGTTTCTATAACCTCTGCATATGAAGGGGTTGTGTGGTTAGCACAACGCCCAGCCACCTTTACTTCCCCAACTAAAGTCAGGTGCCCATTTAAAGCTGGGTGGACTTGTGGGATGACTTTGAAACAAATTTCACCTGGAAAAATTCCCATGGTCCTCACCGAGAATTGAACCCAGGACTCTCAAGTCAACAGTCGAGTATCTACACCACTCGGCCATCCGTCCCACTACTACAATAAAGCTCTACAACTAATGTGATGTCTGCAAGATTGTTATAATTCTGCATCAATATGTAGGTCCATGTGTAATTGTTGCCCAAATATACTGAGACTAAATTACTCAACAAAGTCTGCCCCCAGATCACAAACTGTATAGAGGTATGTAACTAAATGTAGGCTACCTAGGACTGCATTTTAAAGATTTTCTGTATAAAAGCTGAAACTTATAACCATACAAAATATTACAAGTTTTGGTTTTAACTTCAGAACATAATATAAATTACATTGGCCGGACTTTTTTACCTTGGACGGTTTGACCCCACCATTTCTCCCCCTCAACACTTTGACCCACAAGACACTTCAATTATTGATGTAATACATGGAGCCACCTGCAGCTTTTCGGATGTAACAATCTACTAAATTCAAAGGTTTTATTAAGAAGACCACTAAATTCATAAATATATTGCCGCAGACTAGCAAATTCATTTACTCCCACTGCTAGTCTCTTTAATAGTTGTATAAGCTAAATCCCTTGACTGCTTTGTATATGTTCTAAATATCTTCATATATGATTTGAATATTTTCATGTATAATTTGAAGATGTTGAAGTATACTTGAAATAGTTTCATACATGTTCCCACTGGTTAGAGTTTGAATAGTTGATTGGTCATAGAGATTACAATTTTTCTGATTTGCATTGAGTTACTTCTTAGGCCGATTTTCAGACATAGCATATCCTATATGCAAAGTCATTTTAATAGGAAAGAAGTAGGTTCTTTAAATGCAAAAAAATAAAAAAAATTCTGATAAATATTTAAAAAATATGGACACACTTCAGGTTGGTTACTTTTTTATACATTTAACTGGGCAAATTACTGGGTAGTTAAGGTGGGATCTCTGCTATAACATCAAGTTTAATTACTACAAGTTAATAACAAAACAAACTAAACTGTGGCTTACTGTAAGTGATGGAATATCATTTTCTTGGGGACAAACTCCTTTACAGTTCACTTGACATGGTCCCTAAATTAGACACGTATCATTTTGTTATTTGCTAGGTGGCAAATTAGTAAATGAATATAAATACTTTATAATAAATAAAGGAAAAATAAAGCAAATCTAACATGTACTTGATAACATCAGTTTTTTTCCCCCATCAAATTAAATTGCAGATTACATAGCAAAGAAATTCGAAGCCCTTTAATTAGAAAAAATTTTAGCAAGTGAAGGTGACAGATAACACTATAAATAAAACAAGCAATTTAAGTCTTTTCCGTTTCGGACAAAGGACATTTTAGAGCATTTTTAATGAGAGGGAAGTAATCATGTTGAATAACTGTTATAAAAATAAATAATGATTACGCCCCTTTGATTAGCTTTTATTATTTATATTTAAAATATAAGCAAAAACGGTACATAAGAAACTCTTATATTTTGGCCCTGAGAGGTCAGATCGCGAAATGGACTTTTGATGTACACTTGGCAGGCCACGAACTACAAAATGATATATACATCATGGGTCTAGGACTTATCGTTGCTGAGATCTAGGGCGCTCCTTTGTTAATATAGCTTATATAGTAAAAAAAGGTACTTTATAAGCCCCCTTTTACAGCCCTCAGAGGTCAGATCGCGAAAAGGACTTTTGCTGCACACATGGCAGGCCAAGACCTACAAAATGATAAATACATCATGGATCTAGGACTTATGGTTGTTGAGATCTAGGGTGATGACGGACAGACAGACAGACAGACAGGCAAAACGGGGACAATAGAGCATTTTTTTTTCAAAAATGCTCTAAAAAGAAACCAACAAAAACAGAATCTTTATGTGTTAAGATAATCCCTTACAGAAATTTTGATGACTGAAAAATGACAGCTCATTAAAACATATAATAACTGCAAAAGTTATAAAAGGACTGAATAATACATGTATCTACAAAAGTTATAAAAGGACTGTATAATACATGTTTCTGCAAAAGTTATAAAAGGACTGTATAATACATGTTTCTGCAAAAGTTATAAAAGGACTTTCTTTTTAAGTTTTTAAAATCAAGTGCAATATTTAGATTACGTCTTGAAGAGAACACTTTTTTTTCTAAATTAAAAGGAGCAAAGCATTACATCATACCTTTACTCTTAATTGTGTTTCCTCTGGGCAAGAACTTTGAATTATGTCCCCTAAATAGCTTGGTGTGAGTATCCCATCTATGTGATAGTAGTATACGTTACCCTTACAAGGAATGTCCACTTGTGTTATGGTGACATTCTGATTCAACAGAATCTGGCCCTGATAATAAAAAACGGTTATCAGATGTAATAAACTGAAAATTTTACTCTAGAAATTACATGTAACTGATTTTCAATAAATTATGGATACTGAAAAGAACACACAGCCCCCTATCAAATCAACACAGTCTCTGCCAAATCAGCATACATGTGAGCCTTTACATAATGAGCTTAGAGACTCTCCCTTGTGGAAAAAAGCCTCCCTATCTAACACAAAGACTCTCACAACTTACACATAATGCCTCACTAACTTAATTCACAGCCTCGAATCAACCATTGTGGAATGTTACAGTTCGACAGATATGTAGCAATAAAAATTCGATGATCAAGATCAATAATACTTCAGGCTAAACAATTTCACTAACCTGTCTAGTTATATTGACCGCTAAAGTAACCCCCTGTAGCGACAGCAGATTAGGCTTTTGAATAAGGTCTGTAACATCAACATAACCCGCGTAAATGTGATTTCTTAATATTGCTCTGAGCTTCTGCTGACCTTGCGCCTAGAAATTTACAGAGACAAAACAACATTATTTAAGATCATTTTTTTATATTAAATACTTCAATTAAAAAAAAAAATCAAAAAAGAAATAAATATTTTTTGTAACAAATGGAGTCAAATTAAAGTCTATAGCACTGGCCTCATCTTCCATGAAAAACTGAAGAGCTCCATTTGGTAATCTGTTCCATGCAGCATTAGAAGGTGCAAATATTGTTATGTTTTCTTTGTTAAATTCTTCTGACATGTTCAGAGCCTTTAAGTGAGTGAGATTGAAACATTGAGTTATCAAATCAGTCAAGTAAAATAACATAATTTAATGACAAATAGTAAAATAAGTAAAAAATTTAAATGACAGTAAAATTAGCTATATTTTACAAAAGGATTTGTAAAGGATTTACAAGATATCAGACAAACAAGGGGTTTCCCTAAAAGATATTAATTTTTTTTTTAAGAAGAAGGGGCCATAACAGTGTTTTTGTGCTAAGCAAACGCAATCCATTCTATTAATTCATCCCTCTTGTGGGGGGAGGGGGGGTTCTTGTGCAAGACTGTTTACCATAAAAAAAAATTGGTACAGTGTACATGTATAACCTTCACCAAATCATGAAATGGTGCCACATGCTGACAGGTAATATGCATCAATTTCTAACACACATAAATGTAGAATGAACAAGTCTCAATTTTCTAACAAGAATCAAAAGTCAGATTCAGAGCTAGAATTTTTATATTTAGGTGTTAGAGTGAGAGAAGATGAGCTGGAACTGATTTGGTTGTGGAACCATTTTTTTGGGGTTAATATTCTAGAGAAACAAGGAAATAATCAATTTTATAAATGAAAAATATGTCTAAAAACAAGAGGACCTTTAGACCACAAGTAAATATGGAAACACCGAGAAAATACAAGCAACAAGAAACAATTGGCACTATTATAGACAGACAACTGGATGATTTATTTAATTCTCACAAGGGACATGGGGTTTGTTGTGCCAAAATTTTTTCTGCAAGACAAAGTAACTATTTTTCTGCTGAACATTTGTTAAGCTGGAGACTTCTATATTAATTATAACTTTTTTTGATTAAGTTAATAGCAAAAGTTAGTTTAAAAAAAAAAACAATTCTGGTTCATGTTTAAAACTTCTAACTTACATTGATCAACTTCTCAAATTTGTCATACTCTGGTTCTTGCCTAATGATTTCCATGGCAGATTTCTACAAAATATAACATACTTTTTTTACTTTGTGTAGTATAAGTTATGTATTAGTTGGTTTAAGGAGGGATGTATTTTGCATGTTAACAAGAGAAACAAATGTAAACAAAACAAAAATAAGTAGAGATCTGAATGATTTTCTCTCTATTCTTTACTACAGCTGTGAAATTATTATAAATATTATTTGTTTAATATGCAATTATATCATTAGAAATTGATACAAAAATGTTAGTTTTATAAAGAATAATGGATTTTTTTTTTTTAAGTTAACATAATTTTTATGAATGGATGCCTCTTTATTTTAATGATCTGGTTTTAAAAGATAAACACAAAATATACAAATAATGTGAGAAAAATAGATTTTTCTAAACCACAGAAAAGTACTTTAACAAGTTTATATTTATATATATATATCTATATACATGTATATATATATATATACAAAAACATAAGCATTTAAAGGTTAAAAAAACAGAATAAACATACTTTACGATCCCCTAAGATTTTCGGCGGTGGGGTCAATATCTTGTTAACCAAATGGATCATTCCATTGCTGGCTTCTATATTATTGGCAATAATCTTAGCATTTTGAATGAAGCCTTCCAGTTTATATCTTAATCCAGATCGTTGCTAAAATGTAAAAAAAAATGTTAATCTTTGTAGTATGAATAGACAGAGGCGACAGGATGTGGCAAAATAAAAACTGTCACCAAAACTTTGTATAGAACAGTACGGTGGTCAGTATGAATGTATGATCTAAATACATAAATATAAACATAAATATAAACATAAATATAAACATGTTGTCATTGAAATTTATTGTAAAAATCAAGAACTAATTTTAAAAAATACGGTTTAACTGTGCTGACATTTTTTGCAACACCCAATATACATTCACAATGACAATGAAATAGTTTTACGCCCAATTTTTCTATACTTGGCAATCACAGGTAAAGTTTATTCTGCCTTTAGATGGCCTTTCAGCATCAGATTCAAGTGGAGATTTCTAAAACAGCCAACATCATCTCTGAATAAGTTCTTTAAGCCCCTTCACCATTGATTTTGAGGTATTTCAGCTTTATGGAAACGTGGTCTGATGTAACACTCTAGCTTACGAGTACTGTTAACTAAATACTGTTATGTTTTTTAAGACTAATACGATCCTTCAACTAAAAATGTTTAAAAAAATAGAAAATGTTTAAATAATGTATGTATTAAACAAAAACATTTTTAAAGCATTTCGGTATAATCTCAGGATTTATATATTATTGTGTCTGTAGTGCAGATTTGCTGTCAAGGTGGTCTATTTTGTTGACGTAAATTGAAGATTAATAAAAAAAAAACTTTTTATACATCTGAAGCTTAAAATGATACATTAACAGTCGATGGGCAAGGAAATGGTCAAAATAAATTTTTTTTAAAATACACACCCGAGTTATGTCAGCCTCAGTGCCTTGTAGAGTAAAGATTTTGTCTAAAGTCCTGAGACTTTCAACTCTGTGTTTGCCTAAAATAATGTGTAGCCTCAAAATCTGACGAGCCCTGTCTTCATCTTGTAGAAAACCTCGCATTCCCCCGAATGCCTCCCTGTTATTTATTCAACAAAACAAAAAAAAACACATTATAAACAAAAGAAAAAGTAAATCTTAAAAAATACTTTAAATTAGCACAACGTAAGATTGGCATTTATTTTAAGTATGTACAAAAGAAAAAGTAGTTTTACAAACTAAAACAAGTACATTGTTGGAGAGAATACAAAATTGGGCGTGGCCACATGGTGGTTCGCAGTGATATAAATTATAATTGTTAAATGTTAAGATCTTAACACTGAAAATGTTAAAAATAAAGATAGAGAGACCAAAAAAAAATACTGTTGCAAAATAAAAATTAGAACCACTTTAATTTATATATTTAGGACACTGTAGTAGTAACATGGTTATAGACAGTCAAATGGTGAGTGCTCGAATATCAACCTGAAAGTCTTGGATTTGAACCTTGTTAAGACATTTTAAGTCCCTCCAACTTCAAATGATGACCTGACCTTTGTTTAAAGGCAACTGGATGTTGGGCAAGCCACACCCCTTAATTTGCCATGGCTACAGAAACAAATGAATTCTACACTTCATCAGCCCCAATGGCCCTTAAGTTCTAAGGAAACTTTACCAATACATGTAATAACATACCTAAAAGCTTTATCTGTGGGTATGAATATAGTAAAAGGACCATGATTTTGTAAAGGTATATAGTAGTAGTGCTGCATCATTTGCAAGGCAAGATCAAAATCCCTGTAGTATTGTCCTGCATTATTCAATTCTGATAACATCTGTTAATGATTTTAGCAAAGTACAACTACTTATAAAAACACAATAAAATGTAAGATACATAAATACATGTAAATACAAAGTATTGCTTTAAGAAATGGATGAAATAATTTGAAAAAGATTTATCACCACAATATGAATACTACAGTACCTCAGAATTATCATACCTGGTAAATATTTCCAACACATTTATTATCTCTGTTGATAAAACCGGTTTTACAAGTACACCTGCAAAGGATAAACATACTAAATAAGCAAGATAAATAATTCTATATTTCAGGAATAAAATGCAATATATGTGTTTTAAAAAATTACTTACAAAAAGTAAACATGTTTGTTAAAGGACTTACTGAAAAATAAATGGTTCATATGTTTCACAAACAGCATTCTTCGGACAGCTATTAGATCTACATACATTGATTAGACTACATCCAATGCCTGGCTTATAATTCTCATAGCCACCGATACATGAACACTGGTACTATCAGAATAAAAGACAAGAATAACATCTTCTTCTAAAAGATGACATTAAATTTCTAGGAAAAAAAAAACTTAAAATAGATACAATTTAGTATAGCACTGTGAAGCTTTTGTCTATACAGATTTGCCATATTGATAAAATTATATTAAAGTGTGTAAAAACTATACAAAAATTTAATTCTTTCCTAACTAAAAAGTATTAACCTTTTGACCCTATTGACGACTTTGAGTCGCTCACAGGCTCGCTGTTATGGACAACTTAAGTCGCATTTTTTTTCCTACGCAAAATTGCTAACGACGACTTTAATCGCTTTCATTCATTTGTACTAAAACTAAACGTTTGTTCACAGCCAAATTTGGAAGGGAACTTCATTGCCTAGTTCTTCACTTGGTTCACTTTAAAAAATGTAGAAAATTTATATTTACGTTCATTGTATGTATATTTAGACTGATAACACTGCGACACACCCACTTTTTTCTGTCCCGGTAATCAGTCAAGTTTTGATACCGGACGACATTTTTTTACTGCCGTGCATGGCTCATTTTAGTGATTGTCGGATAGGAATGTTTAAATGTTATATTGCTTGGGCCTTGGACAGAGAATGTTATTTACTATTTGTATAATGGCAAGGGTGATAATCTCAAAAATTCATAATGTCAGAAATGACACCAGATATGTGAATTTATTTTTTCAAATAAAAATCCAATATCTGTTACCTTATTGGGGCCAGTCATTGAGCAAAAAGTATTTTCTCCACACAGTCTTACATCTGAGTCACAGGGGTTAATAGGCAAGCACACCATACCATCACCAATATAGTCCTCTTCACAAGTACAGTTGTGTCTGCCAGGGGAGACCATCGCACAAATACTGTTGTTGCCACAGGGAGAGATGGGACTCTCGCAAGGATTAACAGCTATGAAAAATAACACATTTAAGTTTGATCTTTTACAGAGAGCTTGCTTTCAAGCATAATTGTGCTCTAATTTCAGAAATAACATACTTTCTATTTTGATTCAGATATATCTATACACATTCTGGTGAATGATACACATTTAAAGCTTTTAGGATCTCTAGTTTCTCAAGTTAACATTTTTCCCAGATCTAACATAACTAACGTATCTAAATGGATTTAAAATTTTTATAGCACATATAGAATGGGACTATTTTGTAGTCAATAAAAATAAATTTGGCAATAAAAAGCAACATTTCAAAACTAAGAGGAAGTAATCAAAGTTGCTCTGCAGTGATAGATCATATACAATATGTATACATGTATATATATATCTGTGTAAGCATAAAAATTTTATTAATCACCACAAAATGCATTGAAAAAATTATTGTTCTAATTCATATGTAAATTTTAATGTTTAGTTCTGGTCTGTTCTCAAATTATGTAAAAACACTGACATTTATTTCACATCACCAATATTCCATTTCAGTAAACTCTGTGGCATTTTTTTTTAAAGAAAATGTATAGGTCAGATGGTTACCCAGTCAATAATATTTCACTTACCTACACAATCTGTAATTTTAGGATCATAACGGTAACCTATGTCACAGATACAAGTGGCAGAACCATTGACCTCAATACATCTAGAGTGTCTGGACGTGTTTTTAAAACATTCCAAATCTTCACATTTATTTAGCTCTGGAGAAAAAAATGTTCATTTAAATTTCAAATAGACCAAATATTGAATAGAAATGCATTAAGTAAAATTGTAAATGTTCTAACATTTAGACAAAACATCTTAATTACCCAAAATTATTTATTTTTCTTTGAATAAAACTCATGCAATGGAATTTTTTTTTAATTATGTCTATTTACATATATATATATATATATATATATATATTTATATATTTATATATATATATATATATATATATATGAATGAGTGTTCAGTTTGGCAGCATAGAAATCCACACCATTAAACCAAAAAAAAACTGAAACGAGATGGTAGTTTCTTTTCAACACAATAAGACATTTTTGTATTATAATTCTTAATCTTGACGTTCAATTTTTTTTCAATCAAAGCAATCCCTCCCCTGAGCAGATTGCCTAAAAATATACTACATATTATCCTCATATTTGTTGAGGGGCACAAAAGGGCATCCCATAATTTATTGATCTCCATCTCATACCCCCGCATTTAGTTTCTCCACCATGATTTTTTGAAACAGGGGGAAGGGGAGGCTGTTGTTAAATGAAATGCTATATAGGATTTTGTAAGACCTTGATTTCCCAGGTATTAAAAAGCAATTTAAAATAAAGTCATCTTTTCCTTAACTTAAAAGAATTTTTTAGAAGTAAATGTAAAAGTTTATTTTTTATGTTTTTTATGAATTGTACTATTTGTAAAGTTTTAATGGGAGCTCGAAATATCACAATCTTGAAAATTACTCTTTTCATATGTTGTAATTCTTTTAAAGTTTAGTTAAAAAATATATACGTTTTCTTATTGTCAACAGGTGATACCATGGTACTTAAATAGTTGTTGATAAACTATAATTAAAAACTTACGTTAACTTACTTTCATCGCACCTCGCACCTCTGTAACCTGAATAGCAAGTACAAGAGCCATCTCCAAGACGTCCGCTATTGCATTGTCCATTCATACAGGAGCAAACTAGAAAAAATTGGACATTATTAACATTTCAAGTTTTATTCCTCATTTTATCCTTGTTTATTTTCAGCCTAAATGCTTGTAAATGTTTTTGATATATTTTTATTTCCACTTCATTACTTGAATAACTTCAATAAAATACTGTGGTGTCTGGTCTTATAAATAAAATATTGAATAAAAGAAAGTTTTAAGTGACATCCAAATGTTCTAAGGACAATGTTTTTAGTGGTTGGTGGGGTATACAGCTTAATTTACTATGAAATGACTTTTGGGTAAAAAGTCATAAAAAGTAGTAATTTGTTTCAGTTTGATTTTTAATATAAAAATTGTCTGGGTATTTTAAAATAATACTATGTGTATTAGATTAAATAATGAATTGTAAAATCTCCTATAAGAATATAATATTATCTCTTGATACTATATTTGTTAGAAGAACCTAACAAACAAGAAAATAGTGGCATGGAGGTAACTGGTGTAGCTAGTGCTTAGAATGTGTATTATGCTGATACTACCAAATCACCTTCATAAAGCATTAAAAAGGACAATCCTGCTATACATGGGACATTTTTTTACATATTTATTGCAATTAAACAATATCACTTCAAAAATAAAAATAAAAAAATACATATTATGAAAAAACATCATAAGTTTAACGCTGAGTTAAACTCCTTTTGCATTAATTTAACAATAATGGATTGACAATCTTTTTACAGTTAAAGGGGGGATTGTATTCCACCCTGTGTAGAGGAAAATCTGTACCATTTTTATCGTTGTTTCAATGAACCATTTTGATGATGAAGGAATGAAAATAGCCAGACATTTAAGTCTCAATACAAATGAAAATAAAATGGATTCTAGGAAATGAAACTGACCCAGATCACAGTTTTCTCCATACCTTGACTCTTCACATTTTTCACATGCTATCCCTGAAAAACCTGGCTGTAAGTTAAATGGTATAATTGATAAAAAAAGTAAAAAGAAGTGGTCATCTGAAATTATTACAAGCAATCTAATGAAAATTTCCCAATTAACAAATGAATATTTTTAATTTAAACACAAACCAGGTAGTAAAAAAAAATAACATTTAAATTGTTATGGTATTTAATAACTTACATCACAGCTACAAAATGGATATTCATCCTGGCATAGTCCATGTCCACTACATGGATTTAAATAACCTCCTGGACATTCTAAAATGTATGCAAAAATAGAATGATATAAATTCTCATCTTTGTCAAAAAGATTTTGAGCATTTGTTCTAGAAACATGCTGGAATAGTTATTCAATGCAATAGTTATTCAATGCAATAGGTATTCAATGCAATATTATTCAAAGCAAATTTCTTTCAAAGGGAATAATGGAAACTCAGGATTTGTTTTAAGACCTAAAAATATATTTCATAATTATTAATAAATCTAATATTTTATAAAGTAATCTAATTAACATAAGAATTCTACACTTCATCTAAATTAAGGGCTAAAGGGAACAAAACTTTTTTATATCTATTTTCAATGGCCTCCTGTTGTGAAAATGAATTTTTTCGTTTAATAGATTTATCACACTCTGCTGGTTTTACATGGGTGGTGCATTTCTTCAAATTTGTGTAGGTTCTCAAACCTTATATAACTCTACCCTGTCATTTTAAGTGAGGGAATTCTCAACCTTCTCAGAAAAATTCCTCTTCCATAATCACCACTTTCTGTTGCTCATAAGCAGATCCATTAGTTGAATATTTGATAAATGTGCTGCTTTTATAAAAGTTTAAAGCTATTTAAAAATTATGTTTGTCTTGCAAATGACTCAAAAGCAGACTTTATGGCAATTCAAAGTTGTCTTTTTCTTCTATTATATTGACAATATAACTCATTGAATTGCATTTCATTAAAAAGAACAAAAAATTCAAGATATTAATTTTATTCACACTACATGTCGATGAGACCCATACTCCAGTAATTTATAAAGTAAAACAATATATTAAAAGAGCCGCACCTCACAAAATTTACTCAAATTTTAATAGCTAGTAATGTTGGTTATAGAACACTGAGCTAGACATGCATGAAATAAATGCACTCCAGTTTTCTATTTAGAATGAAAAGAAGTACTACTTTTGATAAAATTAAGCATAAAAAAGTAATCAAATAGGAAAAAACTGATTAATGGGAATAGAATTCAACAAATCTGCTTTAGGACCCGCATTTGGCTTTAGGACTTACATTTGGCTATCATTTGCCAAAGAAAAAGGAAATTCATCTTCAAAAAAATTATCATTGATTTTATTCTCCATAAATGAACATTACATCATTAATTAATCATTAATGTAGTTCTCTGCAAAAACCTCCTTAGAATGAGTAAAAATATGCCTTAATACTAATATGATTTAAGTAATGTGAATTTTTCCACAAATACAATATTCATAAATATTGACTTCACCAATGAAAGAAAATCCTTTCTAATTATCTATAAGAAATTCTACACCTTCTAAAAGTGTATCGAGTGATGTATGAATAACCAATGCAAGGATCGAAATGTGAGCTTGAATGAGGGACAGAAGACATTATCTTTAATAGTAATAAATCTAATACGCAAATATGTTTAAGCCAATGAAGTGACTGATGACTTTTGTCAAACATTTAAAATAAACTAAACTTCTGTTCAACTTACAAATAAAAACTGATTAGAATAAGGCTTACCTTCACAGCTAACTCCTCTGTAGCCGTCACAGCACTGCACAGCTCCTTCCTTAATCACACATTCAAAATTACATTCTGAGAAATCTTCACATTTTTCTATACTTGCGATAAAGCCTGTTTTGAATGACAAAGTTATTAATCATTGAAAATACAACAAAGGTGACCAGAATTTAAAAGCTTTTATTTCCCTTTACAATAATATTGTCTATTTATTTATAAATAAAGAACTTTAGTTTTTAAAAATCGATAAGAAGCTTTATGGAAATGTATAGGCAGTATAGCTTTCCTGTTATGACTAACTAATTTTTATGCTATCTACAGTAAATTGATTATTTTATTTTTAAAAATTAGTATCTTTGATATATCTTTGATTGAGGCCTATATAAGTCTATCATGGTATTTAAATTAACGCACTTGCTACGGCACCAGCAAGCCAGAACTCGTATTATTTTTGTCCAAGTACCAGCCATAGATATTGCTCCACACCCTAACCCTAACCCTATCCCTAACCCTTTCCCTATCACTAACCCTATCCCTAACCCTATATTTAAATATTTTAAAAAATAATTTTTTAAAATTGCAAATTTTGATGATTATAGGTCAGTGACTTTCATACGCTAACTTGCTGGTGCCGTAGCCAGTGCGTTAAATTAATAACAAAAATATTAGTTATATAATTTAAACTTTAAGACATACTAAACTAAACTATTGAGGACTAAAGATGGGGCATTTTTGAGGCTGCAAAAGGTAATTTAAAAATTAATTTTATAGATTTTAAAACTTTAAAGTATAAAAATTATAGAATTATTTCTTTGCCATGAAACAGAAATTAGCATCTTAATAACAGTCTAAAAAATTCGGTTGGGATTACCTATAATGGCTATAAATGGCGTAATTCCCTCCAATGACCAATGGTCCTTTAAACTAAAATAGATAACATAGTTGACTAAAGCGTGTAGTTTCGTTTCCAATAAACAAAATAAATAACCATTTCGCGATTACATTGAAATTCTTGCTCTTAAATAGAGAACGATTTTTTTTCCCGTAGTAAATTACGTTCCAATTGCTTTTTGTAGAATCGTATCATAGATATAATTATTTGATCGCTCTTCAATACTAAAAGTTTTCAATTCGTCGAGCATATTTGGGGCCGTTCACATATTATATAACGCCGAAGGGAAAGGGGTGGATGCAAATTGGTTACTTTTTTATATTGTTATACCACACAAGTGTTGCATAATGTTATATGAGGGAGGAGGGGAGGGTAAAAAATTAATATTTTTGCGTTATATAATATGTGAACGGCCCCTTTGACAAAAAAAATCGTTATGAATGAAAGATATTGTTAACCAACGTTTGACTGAATTACGAAGTAGGCTACGCTACTACAATGTAGTTTACATTAACCGTATAAATGTATAAATACAGTAACGAAATCAACACTTTAATATTTCATAAATCACACTGTGGTTTAGTGGTTTAATAAATAAATAATTTACTAGTATGAAATAGACGTAATTGAAGGCCCTACGTGGGTTAAGTTCGGCTGAGGACCACGGGCGCAGAAGAAGCCCATCCACTTTTTACGTCCCAAACTAATGTCTGGTAAGCCTTCCCATTTTCAGCCGGGTGTACTTGGAACTCCAACAAGAGCTGAATGATCTCACGGAAAATCGAAAACGGTCGTCTGCCGGGCATTCTACACCAAACGAACATCACTTCACTCAAAAGAAGGATGCGGGGAAAATAAAAGTTAACCCTGGTGTATTAAGTAAGTTTTAAAATAAATGTTACCTCTATAGTGTTTATTTGTTCACACAAATTAATATTAACCCTTGTGTGT
Source organism: Bulinus truncatus (assembly GCA_021962125.1). NCBI lineage: Eukaryota > Metazoa > Mollusca > Gastropoda > Planorbidae > Bulinus > Bulinus truncatus. The sequence continues at coordinate 7,858,186 of JAGDYQ010000027.1, read as the reverse complement.
TTAAGAGATAAATGTCTACCCGTATGTGTTAAGAAGAGAGTTTTAAAAAAAAAGTGTGATGGTGGGTTAGGTTGGACACCATCGGAAGCGCGTCGTTAAATCCGCCTCTGATTGTATGCTAAATAGAGACGAACCATTCAAACAAAAAAAATAATGCTCTAATTTTACTGAAGATTTAAAAGTAATTTTATTTATATGATTATTGAGTTACACGTGCATGCAGATGTGCAGACAGACAGAAAAACAGAATTTTAGATAGGCAAAGACAGACAGAAGATAGATAGATGGATGGATGAATAGATGCATGGACAGATAGATAGATAGATAGATAGATAGATAGATAGATAGATAGATAGATAGATAGATAGATAGATAGATAGATAGATAGATAGATAGATAGATAGATAGATAGATAGATAGATAGATAGATAGATAGATAGATAGATAGATAGATAGATAGATAGATAGATAGATAGATAGATAGATAGATAGATAGATAGATAGATAGATAGATAGATAGATAGATAGATAGATAGATAGATAGATTGATAGATTGATAGATTGATAGATTGATTGATGTGCGACTGGATAGATGGATAAAATAGATGGATAGATAAGATAGAAGGATGGATGGATTGATGTGTGGCTGGATAGATGGATAGATAAGATAGAAGGATGGATGGAATGGGTGGATAGTCAATTCAAAGTTTGACGGTGACATTACATGTGTTTTTGTTGTTTTTTTTTTAATAGTAATCCAAGTATTAGACATAAAGAAAACTTTTTTTTAATGTTATACAGACACACAGAGACGTGATTGTATTGTCTCATTTAAATTAATATCTTTGATGTTTAGCCTTCTGGATTCATGAAAAAAAATAATTAAAAATCTACCTAAATATTACCTGTTTTACAGGTCGCTTTAGAGCATTCAACACAGCCTGTCTTATACACACGTGAAACATTTTTGACACAAAACCCTGCAGGTAAAATCTTAGGAAATTTCGTTATTGGAACGTATGGATAAGAAACTATGGCGGCGTCTGTGGTGGTCTTCTGCTGACCAGTTTCGTCTGGTAAATCTGAAAACGTTCCTAAAATGTCGTAAGGATCTGAGGTGACGTCTGTGCCTTGTGGTGTTGTTTTCTGGAAATCATTTGGTTGACTAGAGGTGTACCGCTGTACTAGTGGAGATGTTTTCATGAAAGACTTGTTCTGTGTACTCCCTACACCCGTTGTGTCATCATCGACGATCAGCGAGGTTGCCTTCGGTGTTGAGCTTGAAAATGACATATTAGACTCTTCTTTGGAAGAGCTGAAGAGAAATGATCCACTGGACGTGATAGAGACATTAGTATACACCCCTGAAGTCAACAAAGACGATGTAGATGATGATAAATCATCGATTGTTACCGCTGTCGTAGTGTCTATTACTGATATTTCTCTTTCGGTGTTGATAGATGAATTAATAATTGCCGTTGAGATAATCTCCCTAGTGGTTCCTGCAGAGTTTGTTGTAGAGTAACTGTCCATCCCTGTCAACGTTGTATCACTACCGCTGATTGTCTGGTTACTGATGGAATCACACATAGCTACACTCATAATATTAATGAACACAAACGGTAAAAAATAACGCCCTCCGAGATTTTTTATTGAAAACATTCGATGAAAACATAAACTTAGATTATTTGTTCCAAGACGTTTCGAAAAATGAGTGCACGCCATTTTAATAACGGCCTCAGAAATTTTTAAACTGTAAAAAGAAAAATAATATACTACACGAGCAGATAGCTTTTCACTAATAAATCTGAAACATAGATGAAACGGTGATATACTTTTATTTTACAGTTCTAGATCTGATTTCGATAAGGTCATTAAAAAATGAAACATGCCAGATGACAATTAATTCCATAAAAGCTGAACTATAATGAGTCTGTACATTACGGCTTGGGTCTAGACTGGTCCACTCCAAACAACATGAGTTTAGCCTAGTCCAGGTCATCACTCTTGGCTACACGTAAGAGTGGAGAGCATATATACTAAACTGTGACACGACCAAGTGGCTTGCAATTTCAGCGAGTTGTTTAGTTGTACAGCTTATATGTCCAACAAAATCAGAATCCTAAGACAATATATACTTACTCCTATTTTTTGTCAAGGAAACGCTTAAATACGTTAATACTACTAACTCTGATATTGCTGTCGATTATTGCTTTGCATGCACATAGCTCAACGTATATACGTTCTTTATTTAAAATTTGTATTCGCGTGAAAGCAGGACCTATTTGACAGCATTGTGGACCCCGGGCAAATGGTTGGGTCGGGGCACCTTCGACAACATTGAAATCAATAAAATATTAGTGGTAACAGAATGGAGGCCTTTAGCGAAGTGATTTGTATACCTGGGTGAGATCTCTTCTGATTGAAATGGGATTTATTTCAGGTACTGATAAAGATTCCCAAGTCAACCCAGCTGACACTGTTGGGTACAATGTTACAATAATGGGTAGAACGTTGGATACAATGTTATAATGTTTGGTACATTGTTACAATTTTGGGTACAATGCAAGAATGTTGGATATATTTTTACAATGTTGAATATAATGTTACAATGTTGAATATAATGTCACATTGTTGGGTACAATGCTACAATAATGGGTACAATGTTGGGTATAATGTTGCAATGCTGGGTAGAATGATACAATATTGGGTACAATGTTACAATATTGAATATAATTTTACAATATTGGGTACAATGTTACAATAATGGGTACAATGTCGGGCATAATGTTACAATGTTGGGTGGAATGATAAAAATACTGATAAAGATTCCCAAGTCAACACAGCTGACACTGTTGAATACAATGTTGGGTACAATGTTGCAATAATGGGCACAGTGTGACAATGTTGGGTAAAATGTTGGGTGCAATGTTGCAATGTTAAATACAATGTTACAATATTGGGTAAGTTCTTGTCAGCAACCAATGTTTTCCTCGGGGGGGGGGGGGGGGAGCCTTCTTAGCCAGTGCATTTTCATCAATATACGAAACAAAAAAAGAACAGCTCCACTAAAAATGAGCCATAATTTGCTGTACAGAACATAGAAGATACACATCTCATTTTTACCTGGGACTTAAAATTGAAAAAAAAATGGGCCCTTCCGGCGGGGCCCGCGCGTTAAGATGCGCCCTGGATGCTATTCAAATTATGAAAGAAATGTTTACAATATCAGTGGGACATACAACATTCTCGTGATTTAGGCTTACACGTTCTGATGTGTGATTGTACGCAAAGCCTCCCCCCCCTTCCCCATCCCACTCCCTTAGGACCTATGTATGAAGTTTTATTTTCCTTTTACCTAATAACTCATTTGGGGTGGAGGGTGATGGGGGAGAGACAGTGTGAGAGAGAGAGAGAGAGGGGGGGGGGTCTCAAAATATTACTTTATCTCGGGCTTCCAAGTGTACCTCTGCCAAACGATCCCAAAGATATATTTTCCAAGAGCCCCCCCCCCCCCCCCCAAAAAAAAAAAAAGAACAGCTCTGATTTTAGGCATATATTAGGCATATATTTTCCATGACCAAAAGAAGCTAAAAGGCACATTTTCTCTCCCCCCCCCCCCCCGTTTGAGCAGTGTTGGGAAAGGGAGGGGGACCTAGGCAGTGACTTCCATTGTTATTTTTTTATTTCAAAGTTCATGTCGGTGACCTCTTACACAGAGCTCGATTTACCGCCGGGGATGCCCCCGGCACTGGGAACTGTCTCCCCGGCTCTGCTTTAGCTAATATATCCCTGCCAAGGATGAAATCAAAGACATTTATCCCCGGCTCTGCTTTAGCTAATATACCCCTGCCGGGGATGAAATCATAGACATTTATCCCCGGCTCTGCTTTAGCTAATATATCCCTGCCGGGGATGAAATCATATCCCCGGCTCTGCAGAAATTTTTTTCATCCTCGGCACTGGTTTTTTCTTAAATCGAGCACTGCTCTTACAGTTAAATTCAATTTACGAAATCCATTCGGTAGATCACATCATAAAGGTCTGGGATATGACGGGATGTATAAAGACTATCATAGCAGTCACCATGGGCGTCGCTAGGAATTTTTCCGGGGGGGGGGGGCAAATAACAACTTTATGACATTTTTTCAAAATGTAGGGGTGGGCAAATGCCCCCCTTGCCCCCCCCCCCCCATGAATACGCCCATAGCAGTCACATTACCATTGGTATTTAAATGTTTTACTAAAGAAAAAAGTTCCCTTAACCCTAACGAGCCATCGGGGCAGATGAAGTGTAGAATTCATCTGTTTTTATAACCTCGGCATATAAATGTTTTACTGTTTTACTCTAATTCTTACACGGCTCTTACAAGAGATGTTGAATTTTTATAAGACAGGATATATCCTAAGGAAGATTAGACCAATTAGTTGTGCATAGGATGTGTTCAGTAAATGTATTTGAAACCTAGTTCGTGTTGTATACTAATTAAACCAAATGTATAAGTTGCTATTTCCCACACAAAGAGCAATAAATTTCGTGTTAACGCTTGAAGTCTGTTGAATAAAAAAATATTAAATAAAATAAATACAGAGCCTTGAACTTTAACCTCAGCTACAAGTGTAGCTGATGTATGCCAAGAATACAACGCTGGAACTAGCACACACTTATTTATAACCCTACGCACGGTCTCCTCCAATGATCAAAATCTATCGAAATGACCACTTGCCCACTAGTTGTAAGTAGGAAACCGAATGATTAGCCAATAAGATTATTTACTCCAGACTTGCCGCGACCTATCTTCTTAAAAATCTCTTGCCCCCTATCCCCTTATCCCCTTTCAGCTCACTTGACCCAAGCTCCACAGCTAGCCATTGGTAGGAATATTCTCGCGTACTGATACAGTCAACGGAAATTGCCAGCTACTGCTACTTCCACAAGTGCTCTTTTTTTGGAACACAGGGGCCATTGCCACAGCAACTTCGCGTTACTATTCAAATTGCGCAACGCTTATTGTTATTATTACTCATCACAACAATAATGTACTATTATTATATAGCTCATAACGCCTGTGTCTCAATTTGTTGTTTGTAACATTGTCGGCCAAGTCTGTTCACGTATATAGTATTCCATTTTATTTTGTAAATCTAACTTTGTTAATATTACTAAATAGTAGGCCTATCCATACTAATATTAGTTTACTCAAATAACTATGGGGCAAACAATTAATCTACTTGTTTTTTTAATAAAGTAAGTCTACAACTTTTTGTTTGAATGTATTTTCATTGGGTGGTATTTTCAAATATCATATATCCTATTTATGTAGTCCTAATGGTTAAACTGACATTAAGTTATATCTCGATTTCCATTTCCTTGTTATATTGCTGCTGACTTCTACAGACCCCCCCCCCTCCCCACCAAACCCCAATTTAACACTCGAAAATTTAAAGTTCACCCATATTCTATTCCCACATAAGCCTACTGATTATGGTTATTTTGTTGGCACATATGTAGTTAGATAGTATTCTCATACAGGCACGCCGAGAGGGGGGCCAGGGGGTTCATTGCCAGGGGGCCCGCATCTGTAAGGGGGCCCGGCCTCCCCGACCATGTCAATTTTTTCACGACTTTTTGTTTATTAAGGGGCCCACAATGATGTCCTGCCCTGGGGCCCGTGTTGGCTCTCGGAGCCACTGTTCCCATATAAACCTACTGATTATGTTTATTTTGTTAGCACATATGTAGTTAGATATTATTCCCATATAAGCCTACTGATTATGGTTATTTTGTTAGCACGTATGTAGTTAGATATTATTCCCATATAAGCCTACTGATTATGGTTATTTTGTTAGCACATATGTAGTTAGATATTATTCCCATATAAGCCTACTGATTATGGTTATTTTGTTAGCACATATGTAATTAGATATTAATCTCATATAAGCCTACAGATTATGATTATTTTGTTAGCACATATGTAGTTAGATATTATTCCCATATAAGCCTACTGATTATGGTTATTTTGTTAGCACATTTGTAATTAGATATTAATCTCATATAAGCCTACAGATTATGATTATTTTGTTAGCACATATGTAGTTAGATATTATTCCTATATAAGCCTACCGGTGAGCTATTTTGATAGCATATCTCTTCTCTATATTGTTAAAAGTGAATTTGTTTTCATCGCAAATGATATTGCATGGTATTGTGTGGTAAATATTTTCATCGCTAATGATATTGATTGATATAGCGTGTGTTAAATCTTTTCATAACTAATGATATTGCATGGTATTGTGCGTTAAATCTTTTCATAACCAATGATATTGCATGGTATTGTGTGTTAAATCTCTTCATAACTAATGATATTGATTGATATAGCGTGTGTTAAATCTTTTCATAACTAATGATATTGCATGGTATTGTGTGTTAAATCTGTTCATAGCTAATGATATTGCATGGTATTGTGTGTTAAATCTTTTCATCGCTAATGATATTGATTGATATAGCGTGTGTTAAATCTTTTCATAACTAATGATATTGCATGGTATTGTTGCAGTTTTTCTTTATTGTTGATGATATACTATAGGGTTGACCGTACCACGCCTCTTGCAGGCTATTGTTGAACTGATTTCTCTATTTCTAAATACATGTGTTAATTTTTGTCATTATTTAAGTAATACGTGTAAAAGAATCTTTCGAATGTATCATTAATTGAGGAATATGTGTAAACGACTCTTTTAAATGTATCATTAATTGAGGAATATGTGTAAAAGACTCTTTTGAATGTATCATTAATTGAGGAATATGTGTAAAAGACTCTTTTGAATGTATCATTAATTGAGGGATATGTGTAAATGACTCTTTTAAATTTATAAATTCTTTACTGTCAAATTCAAAAGCAGCTGACCACCCCTGGTAGCTTACTTAATACGTTCTTTTTTGATAAGATACTTTTAAACTATTAATTCACTACTTTTTCTGACCTTCGTTCTTAAAAGACAGACCAAGTGACACCCATGTTAACATAATGTACATGCACTTAAATCTCCGGAAACATAACTTGAGTTATGTTTCTTTTCAACGCTGAGAGCTTGGTACTACTAAAGTATTAAACTTCACAATCAGAAGTGTTCTGGCTTTAGTAAAGCCGATTAGGAAAAATACATCAAACTCCACCACTCCCCTCCCCCAAAATACGTTAGTGTTCAACGTTTCTGTCCACCCATTTTATCCACATAAACAGAATGTATACAAACAATACACCGTTATATAAAGTAACCTGAAATGCACCTCTTGGCCACATTGTAAATAAGTTTTTTTTTATCGCTTGCCTCCCCACCTATCCATTCCACTCCCCCTACCCCTGAAGCCTTTTCGATACATCACAGCGCCTGTACGACGGTCCTATGCTGGTGGAGGTGTTGGATGACGAACTTTAATTTAGTCTACTTGTGATAGTGGTTCCTTTCTGTCTGTAGTTTAGTAATGAACTAAGCAAAAACCAATTATTCCCCCCCCCCCCCCCCCAGTTTCAATAGGATGCCAGTTTTCAATCTTACGCTACCCTTAAGTTCTTGGTAAATTCGTTTTTTTTTTTCTAAAATTTTCCGTATTTTCAAAAGAGACATATGCCGCAACTTAATGGAAATTCTGTACTTGACATGAATATATCTCAATCTTTAGGTCAAGGAAACGGATGCAATAATCTCTCATCTCCCCCCCCCCCCTTCTCATCCTCTATTCACCCGTGAGCTACCTGGTCACACCTATTCTCTTGTATAACTCAATTACTTTCTAACAATGACAATAGACACGGCTCGGATTGACAAAAATTAATGGTACGTCTCTGTCTTGTCCAGTCTTCTCTGTTATGTGATGACACTTCTCAACTTTTTATCTATTAAAAGTCTAGGCTAAAACCGATTTTTCAAGCCAAAAAACGCCAGTTTTCGAATACTTCGAAATTCATCAAAACCGGTTTATTGCCACCGGTTTTTAAAAACCGACAATCCCTAGCGCACACTCAATACAACAGAGTGCACTAATATTTAGTTTAGTAGGCATATATAAGGATGTAAAGATTAAAGAGTACAACATTTCAAATGTTGCACACAGCCAATGTGCTTTTGTGCCGCTCACAGCCTACGTAAAACTAGAGGGAACATTGCTTGGTAAATTCAAAAGTCAACTAATAAATCAAAGCAGTATGGGGAACTGTACAAGTCTTTTATACTTACATACCCTAAAAAAATAGTCTCGATACAATCTGATACAGAGAAGAACTTGGCTATAATTTAAAATATTATTATTCATTTGTTTTGACGTTTGAATTTTTCAGGTCAAGTTGATAGTAAACATCTGATTGCAGTGGTTCTCAAATTCTGAAGGGGTTGGAGGTTATTAAAGTGGGTCTCCACAAATTGTTATATACTTTCTTGATTAATCAAGAATATAATTAGGTGTATTATTAATTTTAGCTTTTCTTTATTTTTTTTCTTTCTTTGCAGAAAAACCGAAAAAGGTTCATAGTGAGTAAGTGGGTCGAGAAAAGCTAAAAATAAAAAAGAAAACACCGGTCTTATTTGTATTCAATTTCCCAACTGTTGTGCTATGTGTCTAGTTCGACTTATTTACATGGGGGAAAAGGGAAAGGGGGTGGGGGGATTAAGCCAGACGTCACCTAACTTTTGAAGGGGTGATGATATGAAGTGTGACAAAATGTGAGGGGGGGGGGGTCAAATTACCTTTGCATAGGACCACCAAAACGTTTAGAAGGGCTCTGGCTACAAAAAATACAGAATACACTAATATAACTATAGAAATATATAGATAATATAACTATAGAAATATATAGATAATATAACTATAGAAATATATAGATACTATAATATAACTATAGAACTAATATAACTATATAAAATATTTGTTACATTGTTTACTGTAATTATACTTAAATGCAGTGGCGTCTTTTTTAGGATGGCACAGGACACAACAATAGCTAGCTACGGCTCGGCTGATGTAACTGCGAACTGAAATTATCAAACAAATTCATTGAAGAGCCACATACTGTTGTATAATATTTGAGGGCTGTAGATGTGTTCCAGTTTTTTTTTTTAAATTCGTTATATATTCATGTCAAATTAGATCTCACTTAATACAATTAGTGGGCGGAGTTTGTTACTTCGCGTTATATTTGAAAAGGGGGGGGGAGGGATTTTATATTTATACTTTTCATGTGTATGTAAGTCTGTATTTTTAGGAGGGGGCGGGGTGTTAAACAAGCAATTTAAGTCTTTTCCGTTTCGGACAAAGGACATTTTAGAGCATTTTCGCCGGACGAAATCCGTATTTTTGTTTTCCGGGTTACAGCCATAAATATTGCTCCACGCGCATGAATTTTGATAAATTTAGAGAGGGAAGTAATCATGTTGAATAATTATTACAAAAATAAATAATGATTACGCCCCTTTGATTAGCTTTTATTATTTATATTTAAAATATAAGCAAAAACGGTATATAAGAAACTCTTATATATTGGCCCTGAGAGGTCAGATTGCGAAATGGACTTTTGATGTAGACTTGGCAGGCCAAGACCTACAAAATGATATAAACATCATGGGTCTAGGACTTATGGTTGCTGAGATATAGGGCGCTCCATTGTTAATATAGCTTATATTGTAAAAAAAACGGTACTTTATAAGCCCCCTTTTACGGCCCTCAGAGGTCAGATCGCGAAATGAACTTTTGCTGCACACATGGCAGGCCAAGACCTACAAAATGATAAATACATCATGGGTCTAGGACTTATGGTTGTTGAGATCTAGGTGATGACGGACAGACAAAACGGGGACAATAAAAATTGACGTAAATTTACTTGGTGGGGGGGTCACCAAAAGTTTGAAAGTTGTTGACAAGGAGGGGAGGGGGTGTCTAGAAAGTGCTCAAATTTGTTGACGTAATTTATTGACGAGCCCTTTGGTCCATCTGTATATCTCAGTGCTGTATTGTTTATTACTGGCCGGTTTTCACGGTCAGATGGGGGAAAAAAGACAGTTATGGCCCTTGTTTGACAGCTTTTTACTAAACAACACACGTATATGTTACAGTAGTTCTGTATTGTTTATTACGGGTGGAATTACATTGTTAGAGACTATACACATGTATAGTAGTATAGACAACAGCAAAAAAAAAATGACTAACAAGTCTACATCATTCAGAAAAAAAAATCTTTATTATCTGTTGCAATACCAAAACATCACAACTGACTTTTAATAAGTAAGGTTAGTACCAGTTTTTAAATTGTAAAATAATCCTGAAAAAAAAATAATATGTAAGAAGCAAAAAAAAAAAACAACAGTTCCACAGACTCAAGAGATACTGTGATTAAAATAGAGATTGCATAATACAAATAAATGAAATAATCTTATAAGGATCGCTAAATATATGAGTGTTTTAAGACCAGATGTATGAAAAAAATGGCACTGCTTTTTTACAATGAGATGAAATCACAGATCACAAGTTAACACACCCAGATTCTTCTAGTAATAACTTAATTACACTCTGTTCTGTCTTGTTATACCAAGCATGAGAAGTTTAGACCAAACAAATGCACCTTAAACAGGGTAAAGCTAATGGTAGTGTGATGCTGACATAAAAATGCCTTGAACAGCTGTTAGTGGATTTAATACCACAGTAAAAAAAATACATTAAATAGTCGAATCAGTTAATTCAAATATATGTAGTAATGATCTAATTAAAAACTAACAACTGTCTCAGTGGGAGCTGTACAAAACCCAACCAAAGTGACACATACACTATTTCAGAGCCTCAAATGGCCAACAATAGACTAAACATTGCCTGTTAACTTTATGAAAACATTTTACTGCAAAAATATACATGCTCTTTGTAACTTGTATAGTAGCTGTTATGTGAAATGCAAAACAGAATTTGATTCCTTTGGAATACAACTATCTTGTCTGCAAACTATTGTTCACCACGATGTACTCAATGGGGAAAAAAATTCTTAATTTTACACAAACACTAATCCAATCTTAAACAAAAAAAAAACTCATTTCAATTATATATTTTTAGTTTCACTAAATTGCACAATATACCCGTAAGTATACTTCTGTTGAAACCCATCTGCAGCAGGTAGTAATTTGTAGAGACTGTATTATTGATTTTTCTGTGTCTTTGTAAAAACCAATAATAAATCAAAACAATTGGTTTCCTAATCATGTTTTACATGATAAACTTTGATCAAGTGAATAGTTAACTCTATAGAAAGAAGCCATTTAAAATTGTTTTATGCAATCTGAAATATCTTTACCTGATATGCCTACATGGCCATTCCAGAAAATTCTAACTGCTCAGTTTCTTGTAAATAAAACAGCTATAGTTGGCATTACCAGTATTTGGGGGATTTTTGTTTATTTTGTCACAGATGATAAAAGTATTAGCCAATCTACAAAACAACCCTTAATCTGAATAAACAGAATCCTTAGACTGCCACTGGAGTTCTGGGGGTAAGCAAAGTAAAAAAAGAACAACATAAACCTAATCAATTGATACAGGATCATTAGACTGCAACAGGGAGGAACAAAATAACAAACCTCAATTTGGACAGACCCAACTACCATGCAAATTATGTTTTATTTAACACGATTTTAAAAAAAAATTGAAAAAAAAAAAAAAAAAAAAAAAAAGTGAGGCTTTAACCTTTTTTTCATTATTCTTTCAGCCATTAAATCACATTTAGTGGGACTAGGAATAAAATCTTGAATATGGATGCTGTTGTGTAAAAAAAGCACTCACAGCGTCATGTATCGTTTATGGCAGACTATAATAACTTTAAAGTCAATTTCAACATTATCATATTTTAGTACACAATAAAACCACTTTAACTTTAGATGTAATTCTGTTAGAAAAAATGTTATTTAAATTTGGTTTAAAAAAAAGAATATCAATGAACAATTCAAAAATCAAAAGTATAAATTAGTAATGAATTTTCAAAGGTTAATACATTCATTATTAATCTGTTACTTGTTTTTTTTAAATCCAGAAATAATAGAATCATCAATGTTACAATCAAACCTAATCTTAGTGTAATAAAATCTGATGTCATTAATAATAAACAGCTTCAAACTAACCTGCAGGGTTGTTTAGCAACACAATTACACATAAATTTATAGCTGACTGAAAAAAAAAACCCATCCTGATTCATAGTGTATTCAACATGTATTATACTTGGATTTCCTTTGACTCCATATTACATCTACAATTCTTTTTCAATTCAAAATATTTAACAGTAAATATTAGTAATTCACCTTCAAAAGTGTTTGAGAGATGCCGGATGTAAAAAAAATACAAATAAAACTTTCACATCATCCAAGACAAGCTGATCAGCTGAGAAAAGATAGCATCAAGTAACGAGATAAAGGAGACATTATTTTATTCTTCAGACTAGACACATGGCTAATGCCAGCTATGAACAAAACTCAGAAATTGCCTTATGGTATTTGAGTAGCCAAATAATTCAGAAATTAAAAAGAGAGGATAAAAAAAAACACTAATGGTTCATGATAAGCGGTATACCCAAAATATTAGTAATTAGTATAATTAGTACTACTAATAAACTATAAAACCTCATGAATAAAAACTAATTAACTATAAAATCTCAAGAATAAAAACTAATTAACTATAAAATCTCATGAATACAAAAATAAAAAAACACCCAAAAGACACACCTGGCAAAGGTGTATTATTACCCATACAAGAATGAATAAAAATTATTAATACATAGTAGGATGAATATATTATTTAGACAGTTAACATATTTCAAAAGCTAATCTGCAAGGACCTGCCTTGTGAAAATTAATAACAAAAAGATTAGTAAATACAGAACATAATCATTTTTACACTTGATACAACCAATATCTTAATGCAATAAATTTAATTATTAAAAACAAACAAAACCAATTTATCACTGATGCTTCCCAACATTAATACATATGTATTGCTTGCAAGAGAAATTTAATGGTGAACAAAGATCATAAATGTATATAGACTATGGTGGCTCAGTTTGACCACAGATAGATAAGTCTAATGTCAAGGCAAAAGTCATAGACAATGGAGGTTGATTCTGTCATATTCTACCAGTCAAGTCTCCACCGAAACTAAATGTTTTCTAATCAATTACCTCTAAGCTATGCTCGAGCATACTACTTGCCAAGCTTGCATTTACACATTACTACAGTACACACAAAATAATGTTAGGTTGCACATAGCCAATATAGGTTGTCAGAAACAGCCTGCAGAAAATTACACGGAAAATTGTCTTAAATGTTGACTTAATGACCTTTAAAAAGCCCAAAAAGGGGAGTGCAAAAAAGGCACACAACACTTCAGTCCATCAAGTCGTAAATCATTGTACTTATCTTGTTGAATAAAAATCGAAAAGGATCAAATGGAATTTGAGTTTAAGAGCATTACTAACAAATAAATAAATAATATGTTTTGAAGGGAAACAAGTGCGCTATCCACGTAGAACAATCCTAATTCCTTAACACTAAAGAAGACTGGATATTCAATTAACCTGCAGGCAAAAAATTCTTATTAGCTTTCTGTAGATTAAATGAAAAATTCTTCCCTTGAATGACCATGAAGAAAAAAAGTTCACAGCCAAAAAATCAGAAAACTGGATGTAACAAGATAAGGGTCAGATTAAATATATGAAAAAGTATTACATCAATATCATTCACTAAAACTATTCATTTTTGGTAGTAAATGGTGACTATAAAAACAAGAACTGATATGTTGTTGTTTTTTTTAAAAAGAAGCAATGAATTACTGCACTTATGTACATTTGAAATTGTTTTTGTGCTAAATACTGCTGTAAAAATTAGTGTGCAGTAATTATTCAACTCATGCAAAAGGTGTGCTATTATAATTATACATTGAGTATAAAGAATAGCTTTAACAAATTGAGGAATCAACTGAACAAAATGTATGAAATGTATGTCAGTTAAAATAAGTCTTATAATTTTTTTTCATGAGAATGAACGTTCAAAAAAACTTATTTCTTATGTGTAAAACATTGCCAATAAAATGAACGTATAATGTAGAGCATTACTTCTAAAAACAATTTTTTTTACATGCCCTTGATTCCCTGAAGTGTAATTTTGATTTTATCCACTATCTGCACGTGTATATGCTTCAGTTTAAGGTCATATAATCAACAATATTAACTGTAATCTATAATCAATATTAGATGTGTAGTTCTTTAAAAGAAAATCAAATTGGGGCTGACTGAAATATTGGGTAACTTCAAAAATATTTTAATGACATCAACAATACAAACTGACACATTTTCTTAAAGTTTAGCCCTATTTTTATCATAATTTACCATAAAACCTATATGTACTAAATGTCCCACTACACTGTTAATAATTTAGTAAATTCCCTTTAACATATAATCATTTTAGCTTTTAATGCACTTGATTTTTTATTACAAAACTAGCAAGGGAATAGGACATTTCTGAAGTCAATATACTCAAGAGGATTACATTTCAACAACAATGGATGACAATAAAGATGAGTTGAAAATACAAATAGAAGCCATTCAATTAACTGTCATTATCCTTTGGAAGAACAATATTGTACATTTTCAACAAAAAAACGGAGTTGAAAAAAGTCAGATCTAAAAAGCATTGTCAGATAATGAACCACCGGTTTAAATATCTTCAGTGGAGCACTTAAAGAAACAAACATGACGTAAAAAATCAAAGCTAACATAAGCAGATGCCAAAAAAAAAAATGAGTTATATAGACATTTTTACCCCATGAAATGCAATACTTCAGTCAATGTAGATAATGATTTTGCATTACTATTTACAAAAGATGATGCCATCTAAAAGTTTTCTGTGAATTTAACAGAAAAACAACATAAACAAAGATATTATTAATTATCTATAATAATTTACAGATAAGAAATTACAGCACAAATTATGACAGTATGAAAGACAGTTGACACACCGAACTGTACTAAATAAATTACATGGTGCTTGAATCCCTATAAATATAAACATGGAATAATTTTGCTTTAGGTATACATACTAA
Organism: Bulinus truncatus; assembly: GCA_021962125.1. Taxonomy (NCBI): domain Eukaryota; kingdom Metazoa; phylum Mollusca; class Gastropoda; family Planorbidae; genus Bulinus; species Bulinus truncatus. The sequence goes on along the minus strand of JAGDYQ010000027.1, from coordinate 7,843,068 downwards.
ATGTACTGTGTATAAGTTACATTTATAAATAAACATTTGCATATCATAATATCAGATTCCAATATTAGATAAGTAGCATTCTTTCATGAGACCAGAATGAGAAAACAATATACTGATGATTTTAATAAATAAATTCACTTTGCAGATAAATATAATCAACAACTTTGTGAAGGGTCAGCAAATTCATTGACTAAAAACTTTTTCTCTATAGTGATTTTAGCACAGCTGTCCACCAGCCTAGGCGTAGGGATTTTGTCATTCAACATGATGACTCTTTGATTTCTCACGTCGTACAGCAGCATGGTATCCACAAGAGCTCTCACTGGGTTCGGGCCTGGAATTATCCTCTGACCACCAAGAAGCAGCAAACAGCCCCTCCTGTGGACGAGACCATAGTGAACACAGTCAAAATTCTGTATGTGGCCCATGACTTTCACAACATCTGTCCGATGATCAAACTGAACTATCTTTCCATTGTAAAGTATAATGTAACTGCAGCTGTTGCACACAGTTGCTCTTGTCAATTTGCAAGCTATGGGCAGCTGAGCTATAATACTAGTTGTGTGAGTCTGAGTGTCAAAGCACTGAATAGATGCTGTATCTGTACGGTCATTAGTCTCCCCACCAAATATCAGTACCTTGTCCTTTGTTGCTGTTGCCGATATTGAGCTCACAGGCACTATTAAGTTAGCCACTTCAACCCACTCACTGCATCCTAATTCAAACTCTTCTATGGAGCTTAAGACTTTAGAGCCTTGCTCCAATTCGCTGTTGTATCCACCGATAACATATATCTTATTGCCACAAGCTGCCATGGCATGTCGTCTTCTTCCATTCTTCAGCTTGGCACGACACTGTGACCATTTGTCCTTCTTTGATCGATAACGTAAAAAACAAGATTTGTACAGCCCTCCACCAGTAACAAATATGTCATTATTATGAACGCAGGTAGCAAATTCGATCCCTGGGTCATATGGCAATGGTGCCAGACGAAACCACTTCCTGCTGTTAAAGCCAAAAGCCAGAACATTTTTAGACCTAACATACGGAGGCCTAGGTGACTCACCCCCTGAGATCACCACCAAGACATCTTCAAATGCTGAGGTTGTTCTGTATGATGTAACAGGGCTGCTGCTGTCATGGCGGTGTGCTGGCAGAAGCTGAAAGTTCTTGGCATGATCAATATACATATGGCATTCTGTATGTTCTTTGACAAAAGTGTATTTCCTTAGCATGTCAATCAAGAACTGAGGTTTCGTCAATGGGAGTCTCAAGTAAGGAAATATATCACCGAGAAGTGGTCCTCTCTGTTCAAGGTCATGCTGAAGCCATTTAAGTACGCTTTCGACAACAAACTCTTCATTAGGACAATTCAAATCATCATCTTTGATTATGGATATAAGCTCTTCTTTCTCTAAAGACAGGAAAAACTCCTGCTGACAAATTTTGACATAGTTGTTCATTATAAACCTCCACGCCTGCTGCTTCAAGTGCTGACTGCAGTGCCAAACAGCCAAACGCCACCTCTCAAAGCAATTGCTGACTGTCAATGTTTTACAGATGAACTCTTCGCATCTTTTCTGCAAACATTCCATCTGCAGCAAGCATGCAGCTTTCAAAATGGCTTCTGCATTACCTTCGTTCACAGAGTCAGAACCTTTGTAAATGTATTCCAAAATGGATTCAAAGACATTGCTGTCTGTACCCTCAATTTTAACAATGCCAGAGACACTCTCCTTCATGCCCGACGAGAACATGGCATCAAAATAAGGTGATATGGCACACAGAACAACTCTATGGCAGTGAAATGTTTTATCGCCAACAATAATGGTTGTGTCTGCGTGTGCTCCTGATGTATAAAGCCTCTCCAGACCACAAGACATTGCATGGTAGTATTGCTGAAGCCATGAGGATGCACCTTCCATAACTATTTCTTTTCAGATGACTTGAAATCTAAGTTGAGATAAAAATAAAAAAAATTTGTTAAAGTAAAATCATTTGAACTAAGACATATTTTTTTGATGCTGCAAACATTTTAATTATCTAATAATGGTTATCCATAAAACAACAAAAATTTTTTTTTTAAAATAATACATAGACCTATATTTAAAAAAATGCAAAACTTTTTATATTAGCTACCATGCGTACACACTTTAATGAAGTGCCTAGTTTTTTTTAAGCCAGCATACAAAAAATATTTTCGATAAATTTTGTACATGACATACTTTTATTAT
>JAGDYQ010000027.1:7816348-7840334 GCA_021962125.1 Bulinus truncatus | reverse complement strand
ATGTATAACCTTCACCAAATCATGAAAAGGTGTCACATGTCGACAGGTAATGTGCATGTTGGACAATTTCAATATACACATAAATCTACAATGAACAAGTCTCAATTTTCTAACAAGAATCAGAAGTCAGATTCAGAGCTAGAATTTTTATATTTAGGTGTTAGAGTGAGAGAAGATGAGCTGGAACTGATTTGGTTGTGAAACCATTTTTTTGGGGTTAATACTCTAGAGAAACAAGGAAATAATCAGTTTTATAAATGAAAAATATGTCTAAAAACAAGAGGACCTTAAGACCACAAGTAAATACGGAAACACCGAGAAAATACAAGCAACAAGAAACAATGGGCACTATTATAGACAGACAACTGGATGATTTATTTAATTCTCACAAGGGACATGGGGTTTGTTGTGCCAAAATTTTTCTGCGAGACAAAGTAACTATTTTTCTGCTGAACATTTGTTAAGCTGGAGACTTCTATATTAATTATAACTTTTTTGATTAAGTTAATAGCAAAAGTTAGTTTAAAAAAAAAACAATTCTGGTTCATGTTTAAAACTTCTAACTTACATTGATCAACTTCTCGAACTTGTCATACTCTGGTTCTTGCCTAATGATTTCCATGGCTGATTTCTACAAAATATAACATAGTTTTTTTACTTTGTGTAGTATAAGTTATGTATTAGTTGGTTTAAGGAGGGATATATTTTGCATGTTAATAAGAGAAACAAATGTAAACAAAACAAAAATAAGTAGAGATCTGAATGATTTTCTCTCTATTCTTTACTACAGCTGAGAAATTATTATAAATATTATTTGTTTAATATGCAATTATATCATGAGAAATTGATAAAAAAAATTTAGTTTTAAAAAGAATAATGGATTTTTTTTTAAGTTAATATAAATTTTATGAATGGATGCCTCTTTATTTTAATGATCTGGTTTTAAAAGATAAACATAAAATATACAAATAATGTGAGAAAAAGAGATTTTTCTAAACCACAGAAAAGTACTTTAACAAGTTTATATTTATATATATATATATATATATATAAATATATATATAAATATATATATATATATATATATATATTTATATATATATATATATATATATAAATATATATATATATATATATATTTATATATATATATATATATATATATAAATATATATATATATATATATATATATTTATATATATATTTATATATATATATATATATATATAAATATAAACTTGTTAAAAAGTACTTTTCTACTAATAGTTTAAAATCTCTTTCTCATTATTTGTATATTTTATGTTTATCTTTAAAACCGAATCGATAAAATAAGAGGCATCCATTCATAGGGTTATCTATTATTTAAAAAGAATAATGGATTTTTTTTAAGTTAATATAAATTTTATGAATGGATGCCTCTTTATTTTAATGATCTGGTTTTAAAAGATAAACATAAAATATACAAATAATGTGAGAAAAAGAGATTTTTCTAAACCACAGAAAAGTACTTTAACAAGTTTATATTTATATATATATATATATATATATAAATATATATATAAATATATATATATATATATATATATATAAAAACATAAGCATTTAAAGGTTAAAAAAACAGAATAAACATACTTTACGATCCCCTAAGATTTTCGGCGGTGGGGTCAATATCTTGTTAACCAAATGGATCATTCCATTGCTGGCTTCTATATTATTGGCAATAATCTTAGCATTTTGAATGAAGCCTTCCAGTTTATATCTTAATCCAGATCGTTGCTAAAATGTAAAAAAAAAAATGTTACTCTTGGTAGCATAAATAGACAGGCGACAGGATGTGGCAGAATAAAAGCTGTCACCAAACTTTGTATAGAACAGTACGGTGGTCAGTATGAATGTATGATCTAAATACATAAATATAAACATAAATATAAACATAAATATAAAAATAAATATAAACATAAATATAAACATGTTGTCATTGAAATTTATTGTAAAAATCAAAAACTAATTTTAAAAAATACGGTTTAACTGTGCTGACATTCTTTTGCAACACCCAATATATATTCACAATGACAATGAAATAGTTTTACGCCCAATTTTTCTATACACAGGTCAAGTTTATTCTGCCTTTAGGTGGCCTTTCAGCATCAGATTCAAGTGGAGATTTCTAAAACAGCCAACATCATCTCTGAAAAAGTTCTTTAGGCCCCTTCACCATTGATTTGAGGTATTTCAGCTTTATGAAAATGTGGTCCGATGTAAAGCTCTAGCTAATAAGTACCGTTAACTAAATACTGTTATGTTTTTTTAAGACTGATACGATCCTTCAACTAAAAAATGTTTAAATAATGTATGTATTATAAACAAAAACATTTTTAAAGCATTTCAGTATAATCTCAGGATTTATATATTATTGTGTCTATAGTGCAGATTTGCTGTCAAAGTGGTCTATTTTGTTGACGTAAATTTGAAGATTAATAAAAAAAACAACTTTTTATACATCTGAAGCTTAAAATGATACATTAACAGTCGATGGGCAAGGAAATGGTCAAAAAATTTTTTAAAATACACACCCGAGTTATGTCAGCCTCAGTGCCTTGTAGAGTATAGATTTTGTCTAAAGTCCTGAGACTTTCAACTCTGTGTTTGCCTAAAATAATGTGTAGCCTCAAAATCTGACGAGCCCTGTCTTCCTCTTGTAGAAAACCTCGCATTCCCCCAAATGCCTCCCTGTTATTTATTCAAAAAAACAAAAAAAAAAAAAACACATTAAAAACAAAACAAAAAAGTAAATCTTAAAAAATTCTTTAAATTAGCACAACGTAAGATTGGCATTTCTTTTAAGTATGTACAAAAGAAAAAATAGTTTTACAAACTAAAACAAGTACATTGTTGGAGAGAATACAAAATTAGGCATGGCCACATGGTGGTTCGCAGTGATATGAATTATAATTGTTAACTGTTAAGATCTTAACACTGAAAATGTTAAAAATAAAGACAGAGAGACCAAAAAAAATTACTGTTGTAAAATAAAAATTAGAACTACTTTAATTTACATATTAAGGAGACTGTAGTAGTAACATGGGAGAGACAGTCGAGTGGTATAAAGTGCTCAAATATCAACCTGAAAGTCTTGGATTTGAACCTGGTTAAGACATTTTAAGTCCCCCCATTTTCAAATGATGATCTGACTATAGTTTAAAGGCAACTAGATGTTGGGCAAGTGTCATGGATGTGTTCTGTGTGTTGTGTGTGTGACTGAGCTGTGCATGAACTCAGTGTGATTGAACTGAGTGAAGTAAATAGTGAGATTGAAGTGATTGAATGTCCAGGTGGAGAAAGGAGAATAATGAGAAAATGAAGGGCAGTGTACACAGGTCTCTCGAGGTGAGAGGGCCTACTTTTACTTCTAAGGTGGAGTGTGATATTTTCATATGGGGATAATATGTTGTGAATTCAGAGTCTGGATATTTGAACTTAAAGTTTAGTGTGTTGGCCTAATTTATATTACTGCACTGGATTGTATATATATATTCATTTGTATTCCTTTCATTCTATTATGTTCATCAATAAACACAATTTTTGACCGTGTACCATGTCTACCGTATTTTTTCTTTTTTTTTTTTTATAATGTCTAGAGTGAACCCATCTGTGACAGCAAGCCACACCCCTTAATTTGCCATGGCTACAGAAACAAATGAATTCTACACTTCATCAGCCCTAATGGCCCTTAAGTGCTAAGGAAACTTTACTAATACATGTAATAACATACCTAAAAGCTTTATCTGTGGGTATGAATATAGTAAAAGGACCATGATTTTGTAAAGGTAAATAGTAGTAGTGCTGCATCATTTGCAAGGCAAGATCAAAATCCCTGTAGTATTGTCCTCCATTATTCAATTCTGATAACACCTGTTAATGATTTTAGCAAAGTACAACTACTTATAAAAACACAATAAAATGTAAGTTACATAAATACATGTAAATACAAAGTATTGCTTTAAAAAATGGATGAAATAATTTGAAAAAGATTTATCACCACAATATGAATACTACAGTACCTCAGAATTATCATACCTGGTAAATATTTCCAACACATTTATTATTTCTGTTGATAAAACCGGTTTTACAAGTACACCTGCAAAGGATGAACATACTAAATAAGCAAGATAAATAATTCTATATTTTAGGAATAAAATGCAATATATGTGTTTTAAAAAATTACAAAAAGTAAACGTGTTTGATAAAGGACTTACTGAAAAATAAATGGTTCATATGTTTCACAAACAGCATTCTTCGGACAGCTATTAGATCTACATACATTGATTAGACTACATCCAATGCCTGGCTTATAATTCTCATAGCCACCGATACATGAACACTGGTACTATCAGAATAAAAGACAAGAATAACATCTTCTTCTAAAAGATGACATTAAATTTCTAAGAAAAAAAAAAACTTAAAATAGATACAATTTAGTATAGCACTGTGAAGCTTTTTTTTGTCTATACAGATTTGCCATATTGATAAAATTACATTAAAGTGTGTAAAAACTATACAAAAATTTAATTCTTTCCTAATTAAAAAGTATTAACCTTTTGACCCTATTGACGACTTTGAGTCGCTCACAGGCTCGCTGTTATGGACAACTTAAATCGCATTTTTTTCCTACGCAAAATTGCTAACGACGACTTTAGGCGCTTTCATTCATTTGTACTAAAACTAAACGTTTGTTCACAGCCAAATTTGGAAGGGAACTTCATTGCCTAGTTCTTCACTTGGTTGACTTTAAAAAAATGTAGAAAATTTATATTTATGTTCATTGTATGTATATTTAGACTGATAACACTGCGACACGCCCACTTTTTTCTGTCCCGGTAATCAGTCAAGTTTTGATACCTGACATTTTTTTACTGCTGTGCCTGGCTCATTTTAGTGATTGTCGGATAGGAATGTTTAAATGTTACATTGCTAGGGCCTTGGACAGAGAATGTCATTTACTATTTGTATAATGGCAAGGGTGACAATCTCAAAAATACATAATGTCAGAAATGACACCAGATATGTAAATTTATTTTTTCAAATAAAAATCCAATATCTGTTACCTTATTGGGGCCAGTCATTGAGCAAAAAGTATTTTCTCCACACAGTCTTACATCTGAGTCACAGGGGTTAATAGGCAAGCACACCATACCATCGCCAATATAGTCCTCTTCACAAGTACAGTTGTGTCTGCCAGGGGAGACCATTGCACAAATACTGTTGTTGCCACAAGGAGAGATGGGATTCTCGCAAGGATTAACAGCTATGAAAAATAACACATTTAAATTTGATCTTTTACAGAGAGCTTGCTTTCAAGCATGTTTGTGCTCTAATTTCAGAAATAACATACTTTCTATTTTGATTCAGATATATATATATACACATTCTGGTGAATGATACACATTTAAAGCTTTTAGGATCTCTAGTTTATCAAGTTAACATTTTTCCCAGATCTAACATAACTAACGTATCTAAATGGATATTTTTTCTTTCGCACATTTTTGTAGAGCCCACAACTAGAAACCTGAGGATCCAAGGTTTGAACCTCACAGAGAATTAATGTCCACCAAACATTCAAACAAAAACAGGTTCTAGGAGTCAGGGTAGACATTAATAAAATTACTTTTTTTTCATTCACATTTTAAGTTGTATTTTTTTATGATGAATAACATGCTGCAAGGTAGTTTTTGCTGACCAGACTTTTAATCATATTTCTGCAGTATATATACACAGTTAGTATCTTGATAAATCTATTGTTTCTATAAAAGTATACTAACTAATCTTGTGGCATCACAACTAACTTTAAATAGTTTTAAAATTTTTACAGCACATATAGAATGGGACTATTTTGTAGTCAATAAAAATAAATTTGGCAATAAAAAGCAACATTTCAAAACTAAGAGGAAGTAATCAAAGTTGCTCTGCAGTGATAGATCATATACAATATGTGCACATGTATGTATAAGTGTTTAAGCATAAAATTGTTATTAATCACCACAAAATGCATTGAAAAAATTATTGTTCTAATTCATATGTAAATTGAGAGCACATTTCAATGTTTAGTTCCAGTCTGTTCTCAAATTATGTAAAAACACTGACATTTATTTCACATCACCAATATTCCATTTCAATAAACTCTGTGGCATTTTTTTAAAAAAGGAAATGTATAGGTCAGATGGTTACCCAGTCAATAATATTTCACTTACCTACACAATCTGTAATTTTAGGATCATAACGGTAACCTATGTCACAGATACAAGTGGCAGAACCATTGACCTCAATACATCTAGAGTGTCTGGACGTGTTTTTAAAACATTCCAAATCTTCACATTTAATTAGCTCTGGAGAAAAAAAATGTTCATTCAAATTTCAAATAGACCAAACATTGAATAGAAATGCATTAAGTAAAATTGTAAATGTTCGAAAACATTTAGACAAAAAAATCTTAATTACCCAAAATTATTTATTTTTCTTTGAATAAAACTCATGCAATGGAATTTTTTTTTAATTATGTCTATTTACATATATATATATAGGGTTGCTATATTTTTTCACGGACGAACCAGGACAGTTCTGTCCTTTTTACTTTAGGTTTAGGGATGTCGGTTTCAGGGGGGGGGGGTATGAAAACAGTAATGTAAAAAAAAATAAAATATAGAATAGATAATCTTTGTTATTTTATTCATAATGGTACACAAACATGATATTTTTACAAAACAAAACAGTTTTCTACTTGTTGTACCACTCATATTTTTCACCTCCAACGGACTTCTCTGCTGCCGACTTATGTAAATTTTTATTACTGTGTTACTTACCAAAATGTTACTGATCACACAAGAGCAGATTAATCATTCTCTGATCTAATAATTTTGCTCAATTATTTCCAAGAAACTGTGCCCTGAATCTAAACTGGGACAATTTCAACAACCGGGCGGGACACCAGGACAACCCAGTATATCCGGGACTGTCCCGGCGAAACCGGGACGTATGGCAAGTCTATATATATATATATATATATATATATATATATATATATATATACATATATATGAATGAGTGTTCAGTTTGGCAGCATAGAAATCCACATCATTAAACCAAAAAAAAAAAATGAAACGAGATGGTAGTTTCTTTTCAACACAATAAGACATTTTAGTATTATAATTCTTAATCTTGACGTTCAATTTTTTTTCGATCAAAGCAATCCCTCCCATGAGCAGATTGCCTTAAAATATACTACATCTCATACCCCCGCATTTAGTTTCTCCACCATGATTTTTTGAAACAGGGGGAAGGGGAGGCTGTTGTTAAATGAAATGCTATATAGTAGGGCTGCTGATTAAACTGCGTTAATTTGCGATTAACGCGTCAAAAAAAATTTGCGATTAAAATTTTTAACGCAACACCAAAATGCGTTAATTTGACCAAAGTATTGCAAGTTCAAGAAATCGATAAATAACAGTATTTCACTCAACAAATTTGAAGTTAAGGTTTGTTCACTTAAGTAGATCTATCACCCCACCCTGTCGCAATCCGCATACACCCTCTACCTCAGAAATGTCGACAAAATCCCCACTTGTAATATAAATGAAGATGTTTTTGTTATATAGCCCTTCGACAAGTAAACCTCCTGCTCCATTTCCGGTCGATGTAAAAAGAGAAAAGTTTCATTCACTAGTTTACATTATATATTGTAGTGTATAATTGAAGTCAACTTGAAGGTTAAAAAAAAAATTAAGTGTATAATGAGCCAGGTTAAAACTAGATCAAAATAACGAGATGCTGGACATTTTGTATCATCAATTTTTGCGCACATTTTTTATAGCATTTTGATAATACGGCATTAGGCCGGTCACGTTTGCAACAGCTGCACTAATAGTTTCATATACATGACACCTGTCAATCAAGGTCTAGACTGTACACGAGACAGTGGTTGTATTTTTCAGAATTATTGTGACACTGAGCTAAATTTAATTTTTTTATATCGGGCTGTTTTTTAACTGCAATTAAAGCGTAATTAATGTGTTAAACATATGCGATTACATTTTAACGCAAACACCTAAATGCGTTAAATTTTAGCAAAATGTTGTCATTTCAGTAATCAGTAAATAATCCAATTCTATAACCATAACTAGATCAGACTTAAAGATTTAAAAAAAAAAAAAATCCACCGAATACAGAAACTGTCACGCTTACATAAAATCATAGCAGCCACTTGGCCTTGAAACAATAGGATTGTCTTTTCTTAATAATAATTATGACACTCAATGATACCATTAGTGAACATCTGGTTGATTGACAGGTGCCATGATTTGGAAAAATGGGACAGAGGGGGTACGGTACGGTACGGTTGGTAGTAACGTCATCTTTGTGGGGAGAGAAGCTGCTAAGAGTGTCAAAAATCTAACAGGGTGGGAAAGGGGGGGAATAATAAAAAAATAATAAGTGAGCAAGTAAGTACTTTCTGGCTATACTATTATTTTATGAAGGAAAAGGCACATATGAGATATAAATGACGTGTGTATTTTGTTTTGGAATGGGAAGTGAAGGGGGTAAGTACGGTAGTGGAGGGTTGGGTAAACAAGACATACGTGGGGGCAAAGTGTAGCAAAATATGACAGGGATAGAGGGGAGAGGGGTTGAAATACGTCATTAGCTCGGAACCTATGGTACGAGAAAAACACATGTTTGGCATTGTTTTTGATTAAAAAAAAAATAACTCGCATCACTTGACGTGATTGATACATGTCAACAAACTGGCCTCAATAACTAATTCAACAGACATTAGTGCTGATGCTTAATAAATCTGTTACAATTAATCATACCTCTTTCGTAAATTAATCTGAAATGCTTATTATACCAATTTTATGATATGATATTCTAACTTACATGTTTGAATAGAAACAAAATGTGTTATATTGTGTCGATTAAAAAGGACGTTAATTTGCGATTAAAAATTTTAATCATGCGTTAATTGCGATCAATTTTTTTAATCGAACAGCAGCTCTACTATATAGGATTTTGTAAGACCTTGATTTCCCAGGTATTAAAAAGCATTTTAAAATAAAGTCATCTTTTCTTTAACTTAAAAGAATTTTTAAGAAGTAAATGTAAAAGTTTATTCTTTATGTTTTTTTATGAATTGTACTATTTGTAAAGTTTTAATGGGAGCTCGAAATATCACAATCTTGAAAATTACTCTTTACATATGTTGTAATTCTTTTTAAGTTTGGTTAAAAAAATATATACGTTTTTCTTATTGTCAACAGGTGATACCATGGTACTTAAATAGTTGTTGATAAACTATAATTAAAAACTTACGTTAACTTACTTTCATCACACCTCGCACCCCTGTAACTTGAATAGCAAGTACAAGAGCCATCTCCAAGACGTCCGCTATTGCACTGTCCATTCACACAGGAGCAAACTAGAAAAAAATTGGACATTATTAACATTTCAAGTTTTGTTTCCTCATTTTATCCTTGCTTATTTTCAGCCTAAATGCTTGTAAATGTTTTTAATATATTTTTATTTCCACTTCATTACTTGAATAACTTCAATAAAATACTGTGGTGTCTGGTCTTATAAATAAAATATTGAATAAAAAAAAGTTTTAAGTGATATCCAAATGTTCTAAGGGCAATGATTTTGTGGTTGGTGGGGTATACAGCTTAATTTACTATGAAATGACTTTTGGGTAAAAAGTCATAAAAAGTAGTAATTTGTTTCAGTTTGATTTTTCTTAATATAAAAATTTTCTGGGTATTTTAAAATAATACTACATGTATTAGATTACATAATGAATTGTAAAATGTCCTATAAGAATATAATATTATCTCTTGATACTATATTTGTTAGAAGAACCTAAAAAACAAGAAAATAGTGGCATGGAGGTAACTGGTGTAGCTAGTGCTTAGAATGTGTATTATGCTGATACTATCAAATCACCTCCATAAAGTATTATAAAGGACAATCCTGCTATACATGAGAAATATTTTACATATTTGTTGCAATTAAACAATATCACTTCAAGAATACAAAAAAAAAATACATATTATGAAAAAACATTGTAAGTTTAATGCTGAGGTAAAACTCCTTTTGCACTGATTTAACAATAATGGATTGACAATCTTTTTACAGTTAAAGGGGGGATTATATTTATGTGAAATTGTATTCCACCCTGTATAGAGGAAAATCGGTACCATTTTTATCATTGTTTCAATGAACCATTTTGATGATGAAAGAATGAAAATAGCCAGACATTTAAGTCTCAATACAAATGAAAATAAAATGGATTTTAGGAATTGAAACTGACCCAGATCACAGTTTTCTCCATACCTTGACTCTTCACATTTTTCACACGCTATCCCTGAAAAACCTGGCTGTAAGTTAAATGGTATAACAGATAAATAAATTAAAAAGAAGTGTTCATCTGAAATTATTACAAGCAATCTAATGAAAATTTCCCAATTAACAAATCAATATTTTTAATTTAAACACAAACCAGGTAGTAAAAAAAATAACACTTAAATTGTTATGGTATTTAATAACTTACATCACAGCTACAAAATGGATATTCATCCTGGCATAGTCCATGTCCACTACATGGATTTAAATAACCTCCTGGACATTCTAAAATGTATGCAAAAATAGAATGATATAAATTCTCGTCTTTGTCAAAAAGATTTTGAGCCTTTGTTCTAGAAACATGCTGGAATAGTTATTCAATGCAATAGTTATTCAAAGCAAATTTCTTTCAAAGGGAATAAAGGAAACTCTGGATTTGTTCGAAGACCTAAAAATATATTTCATAATTATTAATAAATCTAATATTTTATAAAGTAATCTAATTAACATAAGAATTCTACACTTCATCTAAATTAAGGGCTAAGGGAACAATACTTTTTTATATCTATTTTCAATGGCCTCCTGTTGTGACTATGAATTTTTTCGTTTAATAGATTTATTACACTCTGCTGATTTTACATAGTTGGTGCATTTCTTCAAATTTGTGTAGGTTCTCAAACCTTATATAACTCTACCCTGTCATTTTAAGTGAGGGAATTCTCAACCTTCTCCTCAGAAAAAGTCCTCTTCCATAATCACCACTTTCTGTTGCTCATAAGCAGATCCATTAGTTGAATATTTGATAAATGTGCTGCTTTTAAAGCTATTTAAAAATTATGTTTGTCTTGCAAATGACTCAAAAGAAGACTTTATGGCAATTCAAGGTTTGACTAAATCTATTAACAAATACAAATTTATTTTACCTGTTTTTTCTTCTATTATATTGACAATATAACTCATTGAATTGCATTTCATTAAAAAGAACAAAAAATTCAAGAAATTAATTTTATTCACACTAGATGTCGATGAGACCCATACTCCAGTAATTTATAAAGTAAAACAATATATTAAAAGAGACGCACCTCACAACATTTACTCAAATTTAATAAAGAAAAATAATAAAAGAATAAAAAGCTGGTTCATTGGAAACCTCACAAAACTTATAGAAGAGTTGCATCCTGGGTTGTATAGCAACTAAAAATGTGGCATCCATTTCTTTTAATGGCTAGTAATGTTGGTTATAGAACACTGAGCTAGACATGCATGAAATAAATGCACTCCGGTTTTCTATTTAGTATGAAAAGAAGTACTACTTTTGATAAAATTTAGCATAAAAAAGTAATCAAATAGGAAAAAACTGAATAATGGGAATAGAATTCAACAAAGTGCTTAAATCTGCTTTAGGACCCGCATTTGGCTTTAGGACTTACATTTGGCTATCATTTGCTAAAGAAAAAGGAAATTCATCTTCAAAAAAACTATCATTGTTTTTATTCTCCATAAATGAACATTACATCATTAATTAATCATTAATGTAGTTCTCTGCAAAAACCTCCTTAGAATGAGTAAAAATATGCCTTAATACTAATATGATTTAAGTAATGTGAATTTTTCCACAAATACAATATTCAAAAATATTGACTTCACCAATGAAAGAAAATCCTTTCTAATTATCTATAAGAAATTCTACACCTTCTAAAAGTTTATCAAGTGATGTATGAATAACCAATGCAAGGAATGAAATGTGAGCTTGAATGAGGGACAGAAGACATTATCTTTAGTAGTAATAAATCTAATACCCAAATATGTTTAAGCCAATGAAGTGACGGATGACTTTTGTCAAACATTTAAAATAAACTAAACTTCTGTTCAACTTACAAATAAAAACTGATTAGTAGAATAAGGCTTACCTTCACAGCTAACTCCTCTGTAGCCGTCACAGCACTGCACAGCTCCTTCCTTAATCACACATTCAAAATTACATTCTGAGAAATCTTCACATTTTTCTATACTTGCGATAAAGCCTGTTTTGAATGACAAAGTTATTAATCATTGAAAATACGACAAAGGTGACCAGAATTTAAAAGCTTTTATTTCCCTTTACAATAATATTGTCTATTTATTTATAAATAAAGAACTTTGGTTTTTAAAAATTGATAAGAAGCTTTATGGAAATGTATAGCTTTCCTGTTATGACTAACTAATTTTTATGTTATCTACAGTAAATTGATTATTTTATTTTTTAAAAATTAGTATCTTTGATATATCTTTGATTGAGGCCTATATAAGTCTATCATGGTATTTAAATTAATAACAAAAATATTAGTTATATAATTTAAACTTTAAGACATACTAAACTAAACTATTGAGGACTAAAGATGGGGCATTTTTGAGACTGCAAAAGGTAATTTAAAAATTAATTTTATAGGTTTTAAAACTTTAAAGTATAAAAATTATAGAATTATTTCTATGCCATGAAACAGAAATTAGCATCTTAATGACAGTCTAAAAAAATCGGTTTGGATTACCTATATGATGGCTATAAATGGCGTAATTCCCTCCAATGGCCAATGGTCCTTTAAACTAAAATAGATAACATAATTGACTAAAGCGTGTAGTTTCGTTTCCAATAACCAAAATAAATAACCGTTTCGCGATTACATTGAAATTCTTGCTCTTGAATAGAGAACGATTTTTTCCCCGTAGTAAGTTACGTTCCAATTGCTTTTTGTAGAATCGTATCTTATAATTATTTGATCGCTCTTCAATACTAAAAGTTTTCAATTCGTCGAGCATATTTGGGGCCGTTCACATATTATATAACGCCGAAGGGAAAGGGGTGGATGCAAATTGGTTACTTTTTTATATTGTTATACCACACAAGTGTTACATAATGTTATATGAGGGAGGAGGGGAGGGTAAAAAATTTATATTTTTGCGTTATATAATATGTGAACGGCCCCTTTGACAAAAAAAATCGATATGAATGAAAGACATTGTTAACCAACGTTTGACTGAATTACGAAGTAGGCTACGCTACTACATTAACCATATAAATGTATAAATACAGTAACGAAATCAACACTTTAACATTGTATAAATCACACTGTGGTTTAGTGGTTTAATAAATAAATAATTTACTAGTATGAAATAGACGTAATTTAAGGCCCTACGTGGGTTAAGTTCGGCTGAGGACCACGGGCGCAGAAAAAGCCCATCCACTTATTACGTCCCAAACTAATGTCTGGTAAGCCTTCCCATTTTCAGCCGGGTGTACTTGGAACTCCAACAAGAGCTGAATGATCTCACGGAAAATCGAAAACGGTCGTCTGCCTGGCATTCTACACCACACGAACATCACTTCACTCAAAAGAAGGATGCAGGGAAAATAAAAGTTAACCCTGGTGTATTAAGTTTTAAAATAAATGTTACCTCTATAGTGTTTATTTGTTCACACAAATTAATATTAACCCTTGTGTGTTTAAGAGATAAATGTCTACCCGTATGAGTGTTAAGAAGAGAGTTTAAAATAAAAAGTGTGATGATGGGTTAGGTTGGACACCATCGGAAGCGCGTCGTTAAATCCGCCTCTGATTGTATGCTAAATAGAGACGAACCATTCAAACAAAAAAAAATATAGTGATGCTCTAATTTTACTGAAGATTAAAAAGTAATTTTATTTATATGATTATTGAGTTACACGTGCATGCAGATGTGCAGACAGACTGAAAAACAGAATTTTAGATAGACAAAGACAGACAGAATATAGATTGATGGATGGATGAATAGATGCATGGACAGATAGATAGATGGATGGATGAATGGATGGATGGATGAATGGATGCATGGACAAATAGATAGATAGATGGATGGATGAATGGATGGATGGATGAATGGATGCATGGACAGATAGATAGATAGATAGATAGATAGATAGATAGATAGATAGATAGATAGATAGATAGATAGATAGATAGATAGATAGATAGATAGATAGATAGATAGATAGATAGATAGATAGATAGATAGATAGATAGATAGATAGATAGATAGATAGATAGATAGATAGATAGATAGATAGATAGATAGATAGATAGATAGATAGATAGATAGATAGATAGATAGATAGATAGATAGATAGATAGATAGATAGATAGATAGATAGATAGATAGATAGATAGAAGGATGGATTAATGTGTGGATAGTTGGATAAAATAGATGGATAGATAAGATAGAAGGATGGATGGATTGATGTGTGGCTGGATAGATGGTTAGATAAGATAGAAGGATGGATGGAATGGGTGGATAGTCAATTCAAAGTTTGACGGTGACATTACATGTGTTTTTGTTATTTTTTTTAATAGTAATCCAAGTATTAGACATAAAGAAAACTTTTTTTTAATGTTATACAGACACACAGAGACGTGATTGTATTGTCTCATTTAAATTAATATCTTTGATGTTTAGCCTTCTGGATTCATGAAAAAAAATAATTAAAAATCTACCTAAATATTACCTGTTTTACAGGTCGCTTTAGAGCATTCAACACAGCCTGTCTTATACACACGTGAAACATTTTTGACACAAAACCCTGCAGGTAAAATCTTAGGAAATTTCGTTATTGGAACGTATGGATAAGAAACTATGGCGGCGTCTGTGGTGGTCGTCTGCTGACCAGTTTCGTCTGGTAAATCTGAAAACGTTCCTAAAATGTCGTAAGGATCTGTGGTGACGTCTGTGCCTTGTGGTGTTGTTTTCTGGAAATCATTTGATTGACTAGAGGTGTACCGCTGTACTAGTGGAGATGTTTTCATGAAAGACTTGTTCTGTGTACTCCCTACACCCGTTGTGTCATCATCGACGATCAGCGAGGTTGCCTTCGGTGTTGAGCTTGAAGTTGACATGTTAGACTCTTCTTTGGAAGAGCTGAAGAGAAATGATCCACTGGACGTGATAGAGACATTAGTATACACCCCTGAAGTCAACAAAGACGATGTAGATGATGGTAAATCATCGATTGTTACCGCTGTCGTAGTGTCTATTACTGATATTTCTCTTTCGGTGTTGATAGATGAATTAATAATTGCCGTTGAGATAATCTCCCTAGTAGCTCCTGCAGAGTTTGTTGTAGAGTAACGGTCCATCTCTGTCAACGTTGTATCACTACCGCTGATTGTCTGATTACTGATGGAATCACACATAGCTATACTCATAATATTAATGAACACAAACGGTACAAAATAACGCCCTCCGAGATTTTTTATTGAAAACATTCGATGAAAACATAACCTTAGATTATTTGTTCCAAGACGTTTCGAAAAATGAGTGCACGCCATTTTAATAACGGCCTCAGAAATTTTTAAACTGTAAAAAGAAAAAAAAAACTATACGAGCAGATAGCTTTTCACTAATAAATCTGAAACATAGATGAAACGGTGATATACTTTTATTTTACAGTTCTAGATCTGATTTCGATAAGATCATTAAAAAATGAAACATGCCAGATGACAATTAATTCCATAAAAGCTGAACTATAATGAGTCTGTACATTACGGCTTGGGTCTAGACTGGTCCACTCCAAACAACATGAGTTTAGCCTAGTCTAGGTCATCACTCTTGGCTACACGTAAAAGTGGAGAGCATATATACTGAACTGTGACACGAACAAGTGGCTTGCAATTTCAGCGAGTTGTTTAGTTGTACAGCTAATATGTCCAACAAAATCAGAATCCTAAGACAATATATACTTAATCTATTTTTTGTCAAGGAAACACTTAAATACGTTAATACTACTAACTCAGATATAGCTGTCGATTATTGCTTTGCTTGCACATAGCTCAACGTATATACGTTCTTTATTTAAAATTTGTATTCGCGTGAAAGCAGGGCCTATTTGACAGCATTGTGGACCCCGGGCAAATTGTTGGGTCGGGGCACCTTCGATAACATTGAAATCAATAAAATATTAGTGGTAACAGAATGGAGGCCTTTAGCGAAGTGATTTGTATACCTGGGTGAGATCTCTTCTGATTGAAGTGGGATTTATTTCAAGTACTGATACAGATTCCCAGGTCAACCCAGCTGACACTGTTGGATACAATGTTAAAATGCTAGGTACAATGTTACAATAATGGGTAGAACGTTGGATACAATGTTATAATGTTTGGTACATTGTTACAATTTTGGGTACAATGCAAGAATGTTGGATATATTGTTACAATGTTGGATACAATGTAACAATGTTGGATACAATGTTACAATGTTGAATATAATGTTACAATGTTGAATATAATGTCACATTGTTGGGTACAATGCTACAATAATGGGTATAATGTTGGCTATAATGTTGCAATGTTGGGTAGAATGATACAGTATTGGGTACAATGTTACAATATTGAATATAATGTTACAATAGTGGGTACAATGTTACAATAATGGGTACAATGTCGGGCATAATGTTACAATGTTGGGTGGAATGATAAAAATACTGATAAAGATTACCAAGTCAACACAGCTGACACTGTTGGATGGGCAATGCTGGGTACAATGTTGCAATAATGGGTACAGTGTGACAATGTTGGGTTATAATGTTGGGTGCAATGTTGCAATAATGGGTACAGTGTGACAATGTTGGGTATAATGTTGGGTACAATGTTGCAATGTTAAATACAATGTTACAATGTTGGGTAAGTTCTTGTCAGCCACCAATGTTTTCCTCGGGGGGGGGGGGGGGAGGGGGGGGGCTTCTTAGCCAGTGCATTTTCATCAATATACGAAACAAAAAAAAGAACAGCTCCACTAAAAATGAGCCATAATTTGCTGTACAGAACATAGAAGATACACATCTCATTCTTATATGGGACTTAAAATTGAAAAAAAAATGGGCCCTTCCGGCGGGGCCCCTGCGTTAAGATGCCCCTGGATGCTATTCAAATTATGAAAGAAATGTTTACAATATCAGTGGGACATACAACATTCTCGTGATATAGGCTTACACGTTCTGATGTTTGATTGTACGCATAGCCTCTCCCCCCCCCCTTCCCCATCCCACTCCCTTAGGACCTATGTATGAAGTTTTATTTTCCCTTTACCTAATAACTCATTTGGGGTGGAGGGTGAGGGGGGGGGGAGAGACAGTGAGAGAGAGAGAGAGAGGGAGAGAGAGAGGGGGGGGGTCTCAAAATATTACTTTATCTAGAGCTTACAAGTGTACCTCTGCCAAACGATCCCAAAGATATATTTTCCAATAGCCCCCCCACCCCCCCCAAAAAAAAAAGAACAGCTCTGATTTTAGGCATATATTAGGCATATATTTTCCATGACCAAAAGAAGCTAAAAGGCACATTTTCTCTCCCCCCCCCCGGGTCAGTTTGAGCAGTGTTGGGAAAGGGACCTAGGCAGTGACTTCCTTTGTTATTTTTTTATTTCAAAGTTCATGTCGGTGACCTCTTACACAGGGCTCGATTTACCGCCGGGGATGCCCCTGGCACTGAGAACTGTCTCCCCGGCTCTGCTTTAGCTAATATATCCCTGCCAAGGATGAAATCAAAGACATTTATCCCCGGCTCTGCTTTAGCTAATATATCCCTGCCGGGGATGAAATCATAGACATTTAACCCCGGCTCTGCTTTAGCTAATATATCCCTGCCGGGAATGAAATCATATCCCCGGCTCTGCAGAAATTTTTTTCATCCTCGGCACTGGTTTTTTCTTAAAATCGAGCACTGCTCTTACAGTTAAATTCAATTTACGAAATCCATTCGGTAGATCACATCATAAAGGTATGGGATATGACGGGATGTATAAAGACTATCATAGCAGTCACAATGGGCGTCGCTAGGAATTTTTCCAGGGGGGGGGGCAAAAATTTTCCAGGGGTGGGGAAAATAACAACTTTGTTATTTTTTACAAATGTAGGGGGGGAGCAAATGCCCTCTCTTGTATGACATTTTTTTCAAAAATGTAAGTACGCCCGTAGCAATCACATTACCATTGGTATTTAAATGTTTTACTAAAGAAAAAAGTTCCCTTAACCCTAACGAGCCATCGGGGCAGATGAAGTGTAGAATTCATCTGTTTTTATAACCTCGGCATATAAATGTTTTACTGTTAAACTCTAATTCTTACACGGCTCTTACAAGAAATGTTGAATTTTTATAAGACAGGATATATCCTAAGGAAGATTAGACCAATTAGTCGTGCATAGGATGTGTTCAGTAAATATATTTGAAACCTAGTTCGTGTTGTATACTAATTAAACCAAATGTATAAGTTGCTATTTCCCACACAAAGAGCAATAAATTTCGTGTTAACGCTTGAAGTCTGTTGAATAAAAAAAAGATTAAATAAAATAAATACAGAGCCTTGAACTTTAACCTCAGCTACAAGTGTAGCTGATATATGCCAAGAATACAACGCTGGAACTAGCACACACTTATTTATAGGCCTACGCACGGTCTCCCCCAATTATCAAAATCTATCGAAATGACCACTTGCCCACTAGTTGTAAGTAGGAAACCGAATGATTAGCCAATAAGATTATTTACTCCAGACTTGCCGCGACCTATCTTCTTAAAAATCTCTGCCCCCCTACCCCCTTCCCCCCTTTCAGCTCACTTGACCCAAGCTCCACAGCTAGCCATTGGTAGGAATATTCCCGCGTACTGATACAGTCAACGGAAATTGCTAGCTACTGCTACTTCCACAAGTGCTCTTTGTTTGGAACACAGGGGCCATTGCCACAGCAACTTCGCGTTACTATTCAAATTGCGCAACGCTTATTGTTATTATTACTCATCACAACAATAATGTACTATTATTATATAGCTCATAACGCCTGTGTCTCAATTTGTTGTTTGTAACATTGTCGACCAAGTCCGTTCACTTAGAGTTCCATTTTATTTTGTAAATCTAACTTTGTTAATATTACTAAATAGTAGGCCTATCCATACCAATATTAGTTTACTCAAATAACTATGGGGCAAACAATTAATCAACTTGTTTTTTTAATAAAGTAAGTCTACAACTTTTTGTTTGAATGTATTTTCATTGGGTGGTATTTTCAAATATCATATATCCTATTTATGTAGTCCTAATGGTTAAACTGACATTAAGTTATATTTCGATTTCCATTTCCTTGTTATATTGCTGCCGACTTCTAAAGACCCCCCTCCCCCCACCCCACCAAACCCCAATTTAACACTCGAAAATTTAAAGGTCACCCATATTCTATTCCCATATAGGCCTACAGATTATGATTATTTTGTTAGCACATATGTAGTTAGATATTATTCCTATATAAGCCTACCGGGGAGCTATTTTGATAGCATATCCCTTCTCTATATTGTTAAAAGTGAATTTGTTTTCATCGCAAATGATATTGCATGGTATTGTGTGTTAAATCTTTTCATAACTAATGATATTGTATGGTATTGTGTGTTAAATCTTTTCATAACTAATGATATTGTATGGTATTGTGTGTTAAATCTTTTCATAACTAATGATATTGTATGGTATTGTGTGTTAAATCTTTTCATAACTAATGATATTGCATGGTATTGTTGTAGTTTTTCTTTATTGTTGATGATTTACTATAGGGTTGACCGTACCACGCCTTGTTGAACTGATTTCTCTATTTCTAAATACATGTGTTAGTTTTTATCATTATTTAAGTAATATGTGTAAAAGACTCTTTCGAATGTATCATTAATTGAGGAATATGTGTAAACGATTCTTTTAAATGTATCATTAATTGAGGAATATGTGTAAAAGACTCTTTTGATAGTATCATTATTTGAGGAATATGTGTAAAAGACTCTTTTGAATGTATCATTAATTGAGGGATATGTGTAAATGACTCTTTTAAATTTGTAAATTCTTTACTGTCAAATTCAAAAGCAGCTGACCACCCCAGGTAGCTTACTTAATACGTTCTTTTTTGATAAGATACTTTTAAACTATTAATTCACTACTTTTTCTGACCTTTGTTCTTAAAAGACAGACCAAGTGACACCCATGTTCACATAATGTACATGCACTTAAATCTCCGGAAACATAACTTGAGTTATATTTCTTTTCAACGCTGAGAGCTTGGTACTACTTAAGTATTAAACTTCACAAAAAGAAGTGTTCTGGCTTTAGTAAAGCTGATTAGGAAAAATACATTAAACTCCACCCCTCCCCTCCCCCAAAATACGTTAGTGTTAAACGTTTCTGTCCACCCATTTTATCCACATAAACAGAATGTATACAAACAATACACCGTTATATAAAGTAAACTGAAATGCACCCCTTGGCCACATTGTAAATACGTTTTTTTTTATCGCTTGATAGTGAGATGTTTTGAAGTAGACAGCTCTTATTTTTTAAGGAAAGGTAAACTAGTGAAACGCCGAAGCCCCCCCCCCCCCACTGTTAGTGGACCCCGTTTTAAAGCAGATCCCTATCGAGATTTTAGGGAGGCACCAATACCAAGCAAGGGGGCACCTTTACTTTTACTTTATTTTTTCCTCTTTTTCTTCTTTTTAAGCGGGGGGGGGGGGCACTCCACACCTAGCGGGGAGCACGACCTCCAGTGCCCCCCCCTTTGGCTACGGGGCTGCCCCCACCCCCTTCCCAGTGTTAGTGGGCCCCGTTTTAAAGCAGATCCCTATCGAGCTTTTAGGGTATTGAGCCCCCCGCCAGGCTCTGCCCAGTGCGAGTAGAGTGCGCGTGCTGACACGCCTAACAAACACTGGTCCAGGGCGAAATTTAGGTAGGCTAGGTAGCGACACAATTTAAAATGTAGGCCTTTAATTAAAACGATCGGGAATAAATAATTACAACTCTATTCTCTATTTGTTATAATATTGAAAGTATGTCAATCTAAGTTAAAGGGTAAAATCTATTTTTAATATTAATGACATTTTTATTCTCTTTCTTTTATTGTTTTTAATTATAGGTTTTTGTTCGCTACTGTACTCAAGTTGTCTTACGGGTCACGAAGTCTGAGAACCACTGTAAAATTTTATCGATGTAACCTAGAGTCTATGCAATAGTGCAGCATGATTTACCAAAACTATCAACAAAAAAAAAACAATAGTAAACTAGTAGTTTGAGGTTAAAAAATCAGATATCCTCATTCTACAAGAAAAAAAAGCACATTTTGAATATTTCTACTTAGTACAAATGTTCACTCTTGCTAAAAGAATTATACCAACTGTCAATTTCTCGAAAAATCGGCGAAAACTGTTTTTCGATTTTACAAAAAGACTGAAGTAAGATAACGAATATTCATAGATCTTTTGCAATACTGTTTTTTTTTAATAGTACCCCATGTCACGGCTATGTCGTATTTATTAATTATGTAAAAAAAATAGTTTACATAAAATTGAAAAGTATCAGGCTATAACAATAAAATACAAAATAACGTTTATTAATTTTAAATCCCACTATGACTTGACATCTTTCTATCACAACCTATAAACCACTCTCTACATGTACCCTACTTTGTTTTGGTAGCCAAGAAGAAGCCAGAATTCTTCCCTGTTTTATTTACGTTATATTCTTTAGATATACATATCAGTAAAAAAAAATTGCGTTTATTTACATACAGCCTAGACAAAATGGTTTTTCTCTTTTTCACTCATAGTATTCACTCTGTCTCTCTTTCACTATCACTTTCTCTCTCTCTTCCCCACAGTGGCGTAGTGAGCTTAACTCACAAAACTTTTTTTTAGCGCCCCCCACCATTGTCACACTGTACCCATTATTGCAACATTGCACCCACCATTCGAAAATCATAAAATATTATCTGTAAAATATACCATATTTGGCGCACCTTTGTGAGTAACACCCGGGGCATGATTCCCCCCCCCCGCTACGCCACTGCCTCCCCACCTATCCATTCCACTCCCCCTACCCCTGAGGCCTTTTCGATACATCACAGCGCCTGTACGACGGTCCTATGTTTTGGTTAGGTTAGAGAGGTCGTTGGTGGTGGAGGTGTTGGATGACGAACTTTAATTTAGTCTACTTGTGATAGTGGTTCCTTTCTGTCTGTAGTTTAGTAATGAACTAAACAAAAACCAATTATTTATCCCCCCGCCCTCCCCAGATTCAATAGGATGCCAGTTTTCAATCTTACGCTACCCTTAAGTTCATGGTAAATTCGTTTTTTTTTTTCTAAAATTTTCCGTATTTTCAAAAGAGACATATGCCGCAACTCAATGGAAATTCTGTACTTGACATGAATATATCTCAATCTCTAGGTCAAGGAAACGGATGCAATAATCTCTCATCTCCCCCCCCCCCGGTCATCCTCTATTCACCCGTGATCTACCTGGTCACACCTATTCTCTTGTATAACTCAATTACTTTCTAACAATGACAAAAGACATGGGTCGGATTGACGAGAATTAATGGTACGTCTCTGTCTTGTCCAGTCTTCTCTGTTATGTGGTGATACTTCTCAACTTTTTTTGCTATTAAAAGTCTAGGCTAAAACCGGTTTTTCAAGCCAAAAAACTGCCTGTTTTCGAATACTTCGAAATTCATCAAAACCGGTTTATTGCCACCGGTTTTTAAAAACCGACAATCCCTAGCACACACTCAATACAACAGAGTGGACTAATATTTAGTTTAGTAGGGATATATTAAGGATGTAAAGATTAAAGAGTACAACATTTCAAATGTTGCACACAGCCAATGTGCTTTTGTGCCGCTCATAGCCTTCGTAAAACTAGAGGGAACATTGCTTGGTAAATTCAAAAGTCAACTAATACAGGAAAACAGTATGGAGAACTGTACAAGTCTTTTCTACTTACATACCCTAAAAAATAGTGTCGATATACAATCTGATACAGACAAGTACTTGGCTATAATTAAAAATGATTATTATTCATTTGTTTTGACGTTTGAATTGTTCAGGTCAAGTTGATAGTAAACATCTGATTGCAGTGGTTCTCAAATTGTGAAGGGGTTGGAGGTTATTAAAGTGGGTCTCCACAAATTGTTATATACTTTCTTGATTAATCAAGAATATAATTAGGTGTATTATCAATTTTAGCTTTTCTTTATTTTTTCTTTCTTTGCAGAAAAACCGAAAAAGGTTCATAGTGAGTAAGTGGGTCGAGAAAAGCTAAAAAAAAAAAGAAAACACTGGTCTTATTTGTATTCAACTGTTGTGTTATGTGTCTAGTTCGACTTATTTACATGGGGGAAAAAGTGAAAGGGGGTGGGGGGGGGGATTAAGCCAGGCGTTACCCAACTTTTGACAGGGGTGATGTTATGAAGTGTGACAAAATGTGACGGGGAGGAAGGTGGGGGTCAAATTACCTTTGTATAGGACCACCAAACTTTTAGAAGGGCTCTGGCTACAAAAATACAGAATACACTAATATAGCTATAGAACTATATAGATAATATAATATAACTATGCAACTAATATAACTATATAAAATACGTTACATTGTTTACTGTAAATATACTTAAATGCAGTGGCGTCTTTATAGGACACAACAATAGCTAGCTACGGCTCGGTTGATGTAACTGCGAACTGAATTGTCAAACAAATTCATTGAAGAGCAGGCTTGCGGAGCCGCCATTTTTTTTTTCGGCTCC